>NW_004624853.1:104311-164902 GCF_000247695.1 Heterocephalus glaber | reverse complement strand
GTCTTTGAATTTGGGGGGGTCTGATTTTTTTCAATTTTTTTATATAGTCTAGATAGTACTCCTTTGTCTGAAGTACAGCTGCTAAAATTTTTTTTCAATATTGTAGGTTGACTGTTAGCTCTGTTGGTGGTTTCTTTTGCAGTGCAGAAGCTTTTTAATAAGATGAGATCCCAGTTGTCATTGTTTGCTAATGATATGATACTTTACATAGAAGACCCAAAAAACTCAGTCAAAAGTCTTCTAGACCTAATTGACAGATTCAGTACAGTAGCTGGATACAAGGTCAACACTCAAAAAACAATAGCCTTCTTATATGCAAATAGCAGACCCATTGAGAGAGAAATTAGGAAAATAACTCCTTTTATAATAGCATCTAAAACAATGAAATATCTAGGAATCAACCTAACAAAGGAAGCAAAAGACCTCTACACTGAAAACTACAGCACTCTGAACAAAGAGATCGAAGAGGATATAAGAAAATGGAAAGACATGCCTTGCTCCTGGGTAGGAAGAACCAATATAGGGAAAATGGCCATACTTCCAAACCTACTATATAGATTCAAAGCAATGCAAATTGAAATTCCAACAATATACTTCACAGAACTAGAGAAAACAATCCAAAAATTCATTTGGAAGCAGAAGAAACCTAGAATAGCAAAAGCAATTCTAGGCAACAGAGACACAGCTGGGGGTATGACAATCCCCAACTTGAAACTATACTACAAAGCTACTGTGATAAAAAACAGCATGGTACTGGCAAAGAAACAGACCCAAAGATCAGTGGAATAGATTAGAGGGTCCAGAAACAACTCCAGACATACTCAGCCACCTCACACCTCATCTTTCACAAAGGAGCCAACCACCATCATTGAGAAAAGATAGCCTATTTAATAAATGGTGTTGGAAAAGCTGGATTTCAACCTGTAAGAGATTAAAACAAGACCGATACCTATCACCATGCACTAAACTAAGATCAAAGTGGATTAAAGATCTAAATATTAAGTCAAAAACACTAAACTTGCTGGAAGATAAGTTAGGTAGAACTCTTGATGACATTGGCATAGGAAAAGACTTTATGAACAAATCTTCAGTAGCATGGGAGCTAGCGCAATGAATCAGCAACTGGGATCTCATTATATTAAAAAGCTTCTGCACTGCAAGAGAAACTACCAACAGAGCTAAGAGACAACCTACAATGTGGGAAGAAATATTTAGCAGCTATAGCTTAGACAAAGGTCTACTATCAAGAATATATAAAGAACTGAGAAAAATCAGACCCCCAAAATTCAAAGACCCAATTCAAAAGTGGGCATCTGAAATGAGCAGACATTTCTCAGACAAAGAAGTAAAAGCAGCAAATAAATATATGAAAAAATGTTCAACATTACTGGTCATTCAAGAGATGCAGATGAAAACAACCCTGAGATTCCACCTCACCCCACAAAGAATGGCTGCTATCAAGAAATCAACCAATAACAAATGCTGGCAGGGGTGTGGAGAGAAAGGAATCCTTCTCCATTGTTGGAGGGAATATAGATTGGTGCAACCACTGTGGAAATCAGTATGGAGATACCTCTAAGAACTAGGACTATAATCGCTTCTTGGCCTTTTGGCTAAGATCAAGTGTAGAACTATGACTACAGGTCCCATTTGACCCAGCTATTCCTCTACTGGGAATCTTCCCCAAAGAATTCAAAGAATCATACCACAGCGATATATGTGCACCTATGTTTATAGTGGCACATTTTGTAATAGCTAAAGCTTGGAAACAGCCCAAGTGCCCATTGACTGGAAAATGGATAAAGATGTGGTTCTTTTATAAAATGGAGTACTACTCGGCCATAAAGAATGAGAAACTAGAGACATTTATAGCTAAATGGATGCATATTGAGGCCATCCTCTTAAGTGAAATAAATAGGACACACATATGTAAATACTGAATAGTTTCTCTAGTGTGAGAAATTGAAAGTGTAATTAAGGATGAAAATAATTATAATGAATAATTGATAATTTGAAATAAGAAAAGGTCCAAGGGTTTGGGGAGGTGAAAGGGGAAAGGGAAAGGGAAGAAGGGAAAGGAAAAATTATGAGAAAAGAAAAATGGAATCAAAATCTGTGTAAATAGGGAAGGGTCGAGGTGGTGAACGGTGCACAGGTAATGGGAGAAAAAAATGAGAACCAAGATACATCATGTACAGGTACAAGCACCCAATGATAAATGTAAATGTATTTTATATCTAAAATGTACCAATTAATATATATATATAAATTTAAATAATCTGAGAAACAGTATACGTAATTTAAAGGGTGAAATAAAGACCAATAACAGGAGATGAAAAGACAGAGCTTTTGCAAATGGGAAAGGACCCAAGAGATGGAGGGAAGCTAGAGAGAGGGGTAGGGGAGGAGACATAAAAATGCGTAAGATGTCTTCTCTGTATTTACCAGCTCCCCATGATGAATACAATCATTATGTACTGCAAACATACACTAATAAAAAAGATTTTTTTTTAATCAAAAGAGAAAAAAGAAAGAGGAAGCCTGGTGGGGGGCTCATATCTATAATCCAACAACATTCTGAGAGGCTGAGGCAGGAGGAGCCAAGTCCAAGCCCAGCCTGGGTAACTTAGCAAAAATCTGTCTCAAAAATAAAACGGGCTGGGGATGTAGCTCAGTGCAAAGGCCCTGGGTTTCAATCCTCAGTATCGCAAGAAAGAAGATAAAAGAAAAGAAAAGAGAAACATAAATTCCTCTTCCTCTTCCAGAGCCCCTGGACCTGCCCATTATCATCACCTCCCTCTGCAGAAGCGAAAGGAGCCCAAGAACTCCTTGGAATACAGATGCAAGGTCATGTCATGTCATCATTGCTCTTAATACAGAAATATAGAAGTCTCTCTCTCGTCCACATACGTTAATACACACAGATTGTTATTCAGAAGATGTTCACCAAAAGGGCAAGTGTTACCCCCAAATCGTGATATTTTGAGAAATTTTGCTCTCTTTATACTTTTCTATCATGTTTCTTTTTTGAAAATAAACATAATGTTTACAATTTGAAAAATGAAACTACTTTAATCTTAGAAAAAGGGAATATTACATCCACGCAAAGTCTGAAGATGTAATAACAGTACAGGGACCAATTTTCATGTTCCACCCCCCAAAAAAGTGACCACCATGTTTCTGAAATATAGTAGCATCGATGAGGTTATGGAGAATTTGATGTCAGATTTCTGGGGAGAATGAATTGCGTACAATCTTTCTGAGAATAATTTGACAATGCATATTGAGAACACTACAGACCAGGGATGTAGCTCAGTGGTGCCATGCATGCCTGGCAAGCACAAGCCCCAAACTTCTACTTCGGTAGTCTGTACTAATAAAATAGATACATACAAAGATATACAGTTAAATATGTGAAATATAGATTTGTCTATAATGTCTGAAAGAAGGAAGCATGGCAGATAAGTTGAATACAAGAAAAAATATTAAATAATTAAATGCATGCAGCCAACATAAGTAATAATATAAATGTATATGTATATTTACATATGTAAATATGATTACAGTATTGTTATGGAATAAATGCAAGTTACAAAAGTTTATGTGCAGAATGAACTAATTTGTTTGAAAAGAAAAATATTGCGTACATACAGATTCAGAATCTTTTTTTTGCTCATCTGTATTTTTGAACTTTTCTAGAATCAGCATGATTTACATATACAACTAACAGTGAGTTATTACTGTTATTAAAAATAACAATAAGTTCCCCACTTTTGAGCAAGTTCTGTTCTGGGAGAACATTTGTAAGTTGGATTTTTTTGTACGTTTGATAAGATGAGTCTTATACAACTTTGACACAAATATACAATGTAAAGCATTTAAAAAATGAACACTCACACAAAACTACTGTAAGTAAACTACTTTTACTTTTACAGTTACCTTAAAATGGTGGTACAGTACAATATAGTATGACTGACATATAAGGGATCGCATGGAGTGAACTGATAAGAAGAGAGCCACTAAGTGGAGGAGGGAGGGAGGTGGGAGTGGTGGAGCTGAAGGATCATCTGCCATAGGAGCTGGAGGGTGAGGTGGAGTTTCGCTCTCACCACATGTTGATGACACAGGTTTGCCAATAGAGTCAATCCTATCTACTCTCTTGAAAAGATGATCCAGTAATGTCTGAGTAGTAGCACTTTTTTTCTCATCCTAGAAGACTCTGTAGTATTAGATGACATTCTGAATGGCTGCTGCAATCTTTCTGTGTTGCTCTATGTTAGGGTCCTGTGCCAAAAAAACTAGCAGTGCCTCTTCAAGTAAAGAAAATCCCCCTGCCATTTCCTGTGTTGTGAATCTCTTTGGTTCTTCAGTTCCATCTACCTCTTGGCCCTCTTCATCTTTTCATTAGGCCTCTGCTTCCATCAGGTCCTCATTACTAAGCTCCTGGTGCTGCACAGTAAGTTCAGTGAAGTCGTCCTCTTGCAGATCTAGCCCCAGCATCTTGCTCAGGGTCACTAAGTTGTTAAAGACCTCTTTGGACTCCTTACCCATCTTCTCAAGTCCATGAACCCCATGAACAAATTGCAGACAAAGGTTCTTGCAAACCCCATTCACAGTGACAGCCAAAACTTCACACAAAACAAAGCTGATATTTCTTATGGCCTTGTAGATGTTATAGTCCTTTCAAAATTGTCACAATGTTGGGCCGGGGATTTAGCTCAGTGGTGCCACCACCTGCCTTGCAAGCACAAGGTCTTGAGTTCAATCCCCACCCCACCCCCAAAATTGTCACAATGTTGTTCCTGTTTCATCAATTGTCTTCACTGCCTGACGAAAAGTATGACATCGATAATATTTCTTGAAAGACGCAATAATTCCTTGGTCCATAGATTGGATGAGTGCCACAGTATTTGGTGGCAGATGCACTACTTTGACACTGGGATGAAAGTCATCCATGAATTTGGAGACCTGGTGCTGTGTCAAGCCGCAAAAGAATGTTGAATGGGATATCTTTCTCCAAACAATATTTCTCTATCTCTGGGATAAAGTGGTGGAAAAACCAGACCTGGGAAATGGCCTGTGTAACCCAGGCTTTGGAGTTACTCTTCTACACAACAAGTAGAGTCCTTGGCTGTGTTTTTGAAGTTCTTGGCTTCTCAGAATGGTATAAACTAAGAGAGGCTTTAGTTGCATATCTCAGGAGCCATTGCCACCACCAACAGGGTATGCTTTGAACCTTGGTATCACTGTTCCCCTTTCCTGAGGAAACTTCGTTCTGGCACTCACTTCTGGGAACAGTCCTGTCCCATCAATGTTCAAAACCTGTTGGGCTAAATAAGGCCTTCATTGGCAATTTCTCTAAGTGTCGCTGGAAATTCTTGGGCAGCTGTGATCTCTGCACTGGCAGCCTCACCACTTACTTTTCTGTTGTGAAGCTTGGCTCTGGCCTTGAATCTGTTAAATCCTCCATGGTTCGCAGTGAAAGATGCACCCTGATCACCCTGTTTCTTCTTCAAGTCTTCAAACTGGCTTTTAGCTTTTTCTTGAATCAGCATTAAACTGAGCGGGACTGGACGCTGATGCCCATCCTGTGTCCACACCCTGGGAAGTTTCCCCATCTCCTCTAGCACTGTGCCATGCTTTTTGGATATTATTGCTGACTTCATTGCCCCAGCAGACTTCACATGTCCCATGATCTTTTCCTTGTTCTTAGGATTGTGCCGATGGTTGAATGATCCACGTTATAAGAGTGAGCAATGTCTACCATCTCTTTGACTCAGTCCAGTCTCTCAATTATTTTCACTTTTGTTTCCATGGTTATTGCTTTGCACTTCCTAGCGGTCCTGTCCTCATCACCACTGCTCTTCCCCTTGCTTCCAGATGTCCTGGCCTCTGACTGAGCCCTGTACTGCTGTACACTGTCACACTGTACAGGGAGCACATGGCAGCGCGGCTGTGACAGTGTCCGGCAGACACGTGAGCTACTTCTGTGATTTGTTCACATCTACGAATGTTCATAAAGTGAGGTCCATTCACACCTGTGAAAGTTCACAACTCAAATGTTCCTAAGTTGGGGACTTACTGTATTAATTGAAGAGATCTAAATTTGTAAAATAGTTCATATCACAAACACACACACACACATACTTCCTATAATATAGGTGATTACTTACTCCTGGTTCTAATAAAATCTTTGTGTTATCTGGCACCAGTTTCAAGGGGGTCCTACTTCAGCCTTAAAAATAGTTACATAGAATTCATTTAATAAAATGTAATCTCTAATACAGCATCATTTCACTTAACCATCTTCATCTAGAATTCGATGATCTTCTACCAGCATATCAGAAAAAAATTTTCTCACTTATTCCAAAATGCTTCTTTATTGTGACTTCATGTTCATAAGAGGGCCACAGTTCGTTAATGTTGTAGTCATACAGTATTTCTCTTTGTCTTCAGTATGTGCCTTCCTCTTGTTCTTTAGGTGGGTGAGGATTGGCTGGATGTAAGGGAAGAAAGAGGAAATTATGTTTTAAAAAGTTTCATTCAGAGAGAGAATGTCAATCTGATTGAGTCATTCTCATTAAAAGGGAACTGTAATTTTCATTGAAATAGAAATCTGTGTGATTTAACATGTTCTCTTTTTATGGACGATTACATTTCACAGCCTATAAGAGGATTGTAAGTGACAGAAAAAAGCAAAATCCTCACCAGTACAATTTTATAATGAAAATGTCCATTTAGGTCTGTAATTTATAGATCAAGTTAAAAATATCCTTGAGGATAATACAGCCTATAAAAATTCAATCATATATGCTTAAAAAGAGAGAGCATTGAGCACCTTAAGGGCAAACAAAAACTGAGTTTCTTTTTCCTTTCTTTGTTTTGCTTTTTTCTTACTCCTGATAAAGATTTTCTCAACTGGCCTCCTATTTTAACCTTTGGGAGTTTCTCCTTTGGTCAGTGAATGAAAGAGTTTTTTGTTTTTGTTTTCCATCTTACATTTTATACCTAAAGTTTTTCAAAGATTTGAGACCTTTAGATCATATTTTGTTCTATGGTTCATAATCTTGTTGGAAAGCTCTGAGAACGTTAAAAAAAGAGAAAGCTTTGAGAAGTTGGAAATAAGAGATTTGTCCCTGATAAATTATATATAATGAATAAAGAGTTTATGTATAGTTGAAAAAGTTAGGAGAGGTAGGTGTTATTTTGTGTTTGTATTGATGCCTAGATATTCTTCTTTCTTTCGAATCATTTAATCAAGCACACCAAAAAGTGTTTGGAAATTTTGAGATTCAAGATAGAATACAGTATTTCTCTAACGAGAATATTGTCAGTGTAATAAAAAGAATACTGAGTTGTTTTAGTCCATAAAAGAAACTATGCATTTTTTCCTGAAGCCTTGACGAGGAGAACCTATGTAAAACGAACAATCTTCCTTCATAAAAACAAATGTGCGTGAATAAAAATATTTTATGGAAAAAAAGATCAATAAAAATATTAATTCTAAAAACATAATGTTCTTATTCGCAGAGGAAAAAAGAATTTTTTTGTTTGACAAACAAAAAGAAACTATTTATTAGGTTTACTGGCACATGTGCAAAAAAATTAAAAGAATCCAGACTGCTATTACCTTGCTTTCCATGGTTCAGTCTGCTTGTTACCGTTCACATTTGTGTGTTTGGTACTAGCACTTGTGATTTCTTAAGGTATCTTTTTGCTGGTGTTTTAGTTTGTGCTTATTTTTAAGGAGAGAGAACATGTACAAATGGTTTACTGGCAAAAGAACAGCATAATTGGAAAACAAATAAAATGTAGCCCTAAGAGGAAGGAGAAGGCTGTTTTACAGTCCTCAGAAGCCACAACCATACACCACATTAAGGACCTTTTGCTTTTATTGATATGGTTGATTGGCTTGGGTAAGGCAAAGAAATCTTTCTGGCATCTTCCATCTACTATAGTATGTGAAAGCCAAGTAAAAGGATAACTCTCAGAGTAGCTAACTATAATAAAAATTAACTCTTACTGTGAATGTGTGATGTCTCAGCTGCACATAATGTGCACACGTGTAAAGCTGCTCTGTCTTGTGATCTCACCAGGTGGCAACTCGTCCAAGTCTGGGTGACAGACTGGCCCCTGGACAAATAGACAAGCCGAGCCAGTTTCTCGAATGAGTTATAGTGAAGAAACCTGTAGATAAAGCATCTAGTTAATGGTGGGAGATGTAGCTTGAAAGCCACAGCGGAGAGATGGGCCGTGTGTATGCTTAGATGGGGGGTGGGGGAGCAGAGGCTGGCCCGCCGGGAAACCTCAGGAACAAGTGCACAAAGGGAAGCAGGGATTCTGGGGCTGAGGTGGTATCCCAGCTAGAGTAGCCTAAAGGTCTCTGGTCCTAGTCTGAGCCCTTGCAATAACTTCTTTCTTGTTTCATTTTTATAGTTAATGACAAGTCTCTGCTCTAATTATCAAAAGGTTCAAACTCCTAGATCTGGAAGCAGTAAGCAAAACAGAATATATTACACTTACGCAATATCAAATTACACTTCAGAGATAGTTATTAAAAAGACCAGCTGTCGATAGTAGGCTGTACAGAACACTGTTGTGCAGACTGGCTGTGGCCCTGTCCCTCACTCCAGCAGGACTCTGAGTCTCCTCTGGAATTGTTCCCCACAGACTCACCCCTCTCCTCTGCTCTGCCACCGCTCTCCCCGGGGGGCAGGCACAGAACTCAAATCTAGCAATCCGCGAATGGATCTTTAACATCCAGGCCACAATGATAGGTTTATGGCTACGAAAACTTTATATAAATGGGAACTGTTTAATTCTTGAGGAAAAGATCACAAAGAGTGTGTGGTTGCAATTAGGGGTCATAGTAGTCTTCTCAATAACAAGATCAACTTCCAACTTTTCTATTAATTACCCAAATGACCCTAGTCAGGTTGCTTCCCTCCTCTGAGCTTTAATTTCCTTATTTATAAAATGAGGGGTTTATCTCAGCTTTTTATGGAGGCCAAGGTGGGAGGATCTCAAGTTTGAGACCCTGCTGATCTTAGTGAGACCCTGTCTTTAAAAAATTTTTAAAAATTGTAAAAAGAAGAGCTCAGTGTAACTCTAATCAGGGTCTCCCAGAGCCCTTTCCTCTGGAGCCTAACCAAGATTTAGAATTCAGAATAGTAGTCAGGTAACCCTTCCTGGTGGGGCACGGACAGTCTGACAGGTGCTAAGCCTGGGGAAAATAACAATAGCTTTCAGCCTCAGGCAACTTGTAACAGATGAATTGCAAGGGGACTGTTCCCTTATTCTGACCTGTGGCTCAAGTGAAGTCTTCATCACTCTTTCCCAACCATTAAAATCTGCCCCTTTTAATGACAAATAGTTCATCTAAAATGAATCTCTACTGATACTCTGCTTCATTCCCCCCCTCCTGGAGACACTCCTGTCTTCTTTCTTTCCTTCTTTCCTTTCAGGAACATAGATCATCTGCCCCAGATGACTTCAATGTGGATAGAAATAATATTGCATTCAGTTTTTTAAAATTTCCAGAGCTTCTCAGAATTTGAAAGTGGAGTGATTGGAATGGATGGGTACAAGGTAGTACTGCTACAGGTCCAAGGATTTTGAGGACTCTCTTCCCTACAGTCACACTGTCTATTGGCTATCTTAAAACTGGTGGTTCCTGAATCATCAACTGCTCTCTTACTTGCAGAGATGGCATTGTGAGATTGGTTGATCTAGTTTTTCCAACTGGTTTAGCAACTTAGCATCCCTGTGAAGGACTGGCTCCATATAAGATGTGAAGGCTACTAAAGTCTTGGATTTTCAAACCAATATTATTCTTTGCTACCCCAATTGGCCACCCTCTCCTACTATCTCACTAGACAGGAGAAATTCCACATAGCCTGCTAGAGCTACCATCCTTCTAGGTTGGACAAGGAAGACAGGATATTTTTTGAAATACTCTGGGTATTTTTAGAATACCAGGGTATTTTTTGAAATCCTCCACCCTGACAGCCTACAAGCTGACCCCCAGTGGTTATGAATGGAGCCCCCAGAACACGAACAAAGGCAACAACCCCAAGGGTCCTGTTAGAATGTTATGTCTAATCAAAAAGACCTGGAGGAAGGAGTGGACTTCACCTAGAAACATCAACCCTTCATCGCTGTGCTGTGTGAATTCTCTCTGCTGCAACAGAATTGAGTTTCCATTGACGGATCACTCCTGGGACAGCTGGGTATTAACAAGACGAGTGTTTTGTGCAGCTTTCCTGTCCTTCCTTCTAGGAGAACTAGGCCATGAAGGAGTGGGTACTGCATTTGGGTGGGGTGTGTGGACAGAACTAGGAAAGTGCCAAGACTCTGTGATACTTCCACGAGGGTGGGGTAAATCCCAAGGAAGCAATACAGAGGATTTACTGTATTGGAAAGAAGCGGAGATTAGAAAGAAAATACACCACTCTGATTTGCAGGATCCTGGTGAGAATTGCCAAAGACAAATTCACTACCCTTATGGCCACTAAGCAGTGAACCAGTTAATTGCTCCAGGGTTAGGACATCAGAACACTGGGTGGCTTGATTCTTTCCATTTGGAAGTGAGGAAGTGGGCACTCTCAGGAAGACAGATACCCAATGACACAATCTGCTCCTACTCTATCTGCTGAGCAGTTTGAAACCATCCTTGGGCTTAAAAGCAGTGAAAATGAAAAGAAGCTAAAAAATAATTCACCTATTTCACAGAGGAACTGGTTAGACTAATTAGGTTCTCTGGAGTGATTTCTAGTTCAGGTATATTTGATTGTCTTTTTTTTTTTTTAACAAAGTCACATTTTAATAAGTGAGCAGTTAACAGTATGAGACCAGTAAGTCACCATAATTTCTCTGATATTTTGCAAAGCCCTTGTACTATAGATTATCACAATTCATTATAATTAGAGCAGCCCTGATTTCCTGAAAACACGCTCTCATTCTTCCAAGAAAAAGGAAAAGAATTTAATAGTTTCATTTTTTCCTCTTTTTTAAGGTTATTGAGACAGAGTACTGCTATGTAGTCCAGGCTGGTTTTCAATTCACTATCCAGCCCAGGCTGGCCTTGAACTCACAGCAATCTTCCTGCCTCAGCTCCCCAAGTGCTAGGATCACAGGTATGAGCCAGCAGGCTTGGGAATTTTTAATGGTTTTCCTTATTAATTTTATTTTAATTTTCACAAAAGTGGGGATTTTTGTATGTGTAGTTCACTTTTTTTATCTCCAGAGAGTATAGTAGGCATTCAGTTATTATATGTGGAGTGGAGTGGAATGGTGCATGCCTGTAATTCTAACTATACTTGCTGGGCTGAGGCAAGAGGACCACAAGCCTGAAGCCAGCTTGGGCAATTTAGAGCCCTTGTCCCAAGTTTAAAAAGTAAAAAGGGCTGAGGATATAGCTCAGTGGTAGGGCACTTGCCGCAGGAAGCCCTGAGTTCACTGCCCACAATGGTGGGAATAAAATGTGTGTAAATCTGTGTGTGAGTATGTGTGTGTGTGTGTATGTTGAATGAATGCTTGAATTGTGCTGGTAAATACTGTAATTTTTAGCACCATCAGTGTCTAAAAGGCTAAGCTAAATTTACAGTTTCGGGCAGGAGGAGGTTTCAGTGTCAAGCCACAAGTGCAAACAGTGTAAGGACACGTCAATGAACAGTAGAATTTTTTTTTTTTTTTAATGCTAGTTACCTAGCCGGGGATTTAGCTCAGTGGTTCTGCCACCTGCCTCAAAAGCGTAAGGTCTCGAGTTTCATCCTCGGTACCAAACAAAAAGAAAATGCTAGTTACCTAAAGTGAAAGAATGTCTATGAAAGCACTTAAAACTATTAAGTTATATACATACATTAATATAATTTTTACAATGTACTATTAGCAATATATTATTGTTTTTATTTGTAGATTTTGACTGAAGTCACTATATGGTGACTGAGGGTGACAAATGACACTTTTGAGTCTGTGTTAAACTGTGTTACCTATGCCACAGCTCTTCTGCATATGCCTAGAAAGCTAGAGTAGACTTCTGTTGGTCCTCAGGCAATGCAAAGGGCTCTTCCGCCCCGCGCGGCTGTCCTGGGATGGGAACCAACAGGTGTGGGGTGACCTCACTGCGGTGGATGCTGGCCCTGCTCGTGCTCAGCCATCTGAACTAATTCAGCAACACAAGTCACAGCTACAGGAGCACCATTTTGAACTCTGCACACATCTTCATCCATTTGTGCTGCTATAATAAAATACCCGAGGCTGAGTTAAAGAGCAGAAATGTATTCTGCATAGTTCTCAAGACTGAGTCCACCACCAAGTTGCCCACATCTCGTGAGGGCCTGCCTTTTCGTCCTCATAGGACCCAGGGAGGTCAAACTGGCCCCCAGGATACTGGGTGAAGCCTCTTTTATTTGGTCCTTAATCCCCTTTATGAGGGTGGAGCCTCATCACCTTTTGAAGGCACCACCTTTTAAAACCTGAACTTTGTAGGGACGCGTTGAAACCATAGCAAGGCGAGAACGTCCGCGAGTGCTTTGTTAATTTGGAAAGAGGGAAGCTCCGATTGTTCAAGGTTTCGGACAAAGCTACCCAGTGAACCCGTCCTCTGGGAAGGGCAGCCTCTTTCTAAGGTACCTCTCGGATCTCCACGGGGAGCAAACCAAAGGTCATCAGATACTCAGCTGCGAGGCCTGTGAGCACAGGGACTCCATGTAGGCAGGAAAGTGAAACCATCGAGGGATTAAGCTGCCCGTATTGTGTGCCTCTGATTTCACTTGGTTTTTAAAAATTTCATTCACCTATTAACTGTGGATAAATCTCCGCATTCTGTCAGGCCCCATCCTTCAAGCTCTGAACGCTCGATACAGGAATAGCTGGGGTGTGAATTACTTGGGCTGAGCTTCTGGGCCGATTCCAACTCCGCTCCAGCTCCTGGCCCGCAGGTCAAGGCAAGAAGTGATGTAATGCGTTAGCCGGCCACTTTAATTACAATAGCACGGCGAGGGAGGGGCCGGCTGTGACAAGTTCAGCGCGTGACTCGTCCTGGGATGCGGGAAACAAAAACATCGGCAACCATTGGCTGCGTCCCCTCCGACTGTCCAGCTCAGGTTGGCCCTGGACACAGCGCCGGGGAGAGGGGGCGCTGTCTCACTAGCGTCGGCCGAGACGCGGGGGCTGGCGGCGTCCTCCCCGCTGGGATGGGCGTGGGCCCGGCGCGGCGCGGCGCACGGCACCCGAGGGCTCCTGCGAGGCCGCCCGCAGAGGACCGCGTCCCTGGAGCCGCGCTGTCGTCATCCCTCGCGGTGTCCGGGCGCCCTTCCCGCGGCCGAGAGCTCGCGCGGGTCTCCGGGGCGCTGAGCAGCTAGAGGCCGGGACGCCCGAGCGCGCGGGCCCTGAGCGCCTCCTCCCGCCGCCGTGGGCCGAGCCGGGCGGGCAAGCGCCGGGCCTGGGCGTCCGCGGCCGCGGAGAGGATGCTGCTCGCCGGGCCCGCAGCCTCGCCCTCCTCCCCGGCCGCCCGCCTGGGCTTCGTGGTGGTCCGGGCGCCGTGGGCCGCGCCCTAGTGAGGTCCCCTGCGGCGGCCGCGCGTGCGGCCCGGGGTGCGCGCCTGTGCGCGCCCGTGTGCGCGGGACCAGCCCGCGGCGCCTTTGTGCGTCCGCCCGCGGCGGCCGAGACCATGTGGGTGAACCCCGAGGAGGTGCTGCTGGCCAACGCGCTGTGGGTCACCGAGAGGGCCAACCCCTACTTCATCCTGCAGCGGAGGAAGGGGCACGCCGGCGACGGGGGCGGCGGCGGAGGACTGGCGGGTAAGCACCCCGGGGCGTCCCGCGGATTGCGGGGCCAGGACCCGCCCGGTCCCGCGGGGCCTGCGCGCCCCGTCCCGCTGCGCGTGTGGACGGCCCGGGGTCGCGGTTTTCAGCCGGGCGAGAGCAGCATGCTCTACCTCTGACTCTGCCTCCTGTCCTTGGGGTCTCTGCGTATCGGGCGCCCCATTGGTGGGTGATGATGGGAATGGAGAAGAGTGAGTCTGGGGCGGAGAGGGGGAGTGTTTTCCCTTAAGAACTGAATGCAGTATTTCCCCCTCCCTCCTTTAAAAATAGTGCTTCGTACATGGAGAAGAATGGAGGATGGTCAATGTTTAGTTCGCTGTCTTTATGGGCAAGAGCTGGATCAGGTACAAAATGCTCTTTTGTTTCCAAGGAAGCAATCAGGAAGCTGATGTGGTCATTTCCTATATTAGTTATGACCGAAGAGAATTAATAAGAAAAAAGAAATTCTTTTGTTGCCCCTCATTAGACAAAACAAAGCAAAGTGTTTGGTTCTGGGTGTAAAAAGAACTGGGATCATAGCAAATTTAACTTGGTCACTTCTTTCCGAACCTCCTTACAAGGTATTATTGATGTAACTAACTGAAGCCGAGTCATAGCATTCAGGATTAAAGGTTCTCTCAGACCCGTACCCCAAGTCGTGCCATATTAGAAGGCTCTTCCTGTATTAACTAACTAGTTTGCCTGGTGGGAGGTCACAAATCGCCTGGAACTCTTCCCACACTAGAGAAATCTGAACTTCCTTCCCCTTGATAGAATGAACAGAACGGGGATACTGTTTATAGTGAAAGTTTGCAGAAGAAATAGAACTTTTAACTAGGAAAGAAACTGAAGAAAAGAGATGACCGTTGACGACTTCAAAGTCGAGACTGTATCACCCTCATAGAATTCACAGACCTGGGAAATTGTTTTACAATGCCATGTTATAGGATAAAAATTCGTGATATGGTATGTATTTCATTGTGATTTTATTCATAAACTAGTTTTCTCAAGATTAAAATTCAAGTGTCATGTGATGCAGCATATGCCAAGCATATGTTTGAAAGGTTTTGCTAATACATTCGATGGTCTGTAGGTAATCTGATTTTTTTTTGCGGGAGGGGGGTACTTTTTCTACTATGAGAGAGACAGTCTGTAAGCTTCAGCCTCCGTTTTGGAAATACTATGAATTGGAATCGTAATTGTAGTTGAAAGTTATCTAGTGAAATTTAATGTGTAACTTGCATGGATATCTATAGTAGTGGGATTAACCTAGGTCGTTCTCTTTTAAACCTAAGTAGATAGTTCAGTGTAGCAAGAAAGAACAGCTTGAGCTGGATTTAACCCTCCTGCATCAGTAACTACTAAATATTTATTGACCCTGGCCATTTTCAGTAAAGTGTGAAAAATTCAGGGGTGTGGAAATTTCTTTGTGTGCTTGCTGATACATAGAGCTATAACTGACCACAATCTACCAGGTGCTTCATCTGATGTCCACTTAGACTCTTGTCATCGATGACTTATTTCAGGTAGATACAATTATCTTTCAAACTTAGAGCTCATGGCTGTTGCACTTATTTGTGGAATAATTAAAATTGTATTCATGAGTACAAATATTCCTGCCAACAAAAGCTATTTTTAACCCACAGAGGTAGAATGTTTGGTCTGATGGTTTGGTTCCATGTCAAACATAGCAGGAATATTTCAGACATCTCTATACTATTTGTAGTATATTCTAATCCTAATGTGAGTTCATTTGTTCATCATTAACTTGCTGGCTCATTGACAAATATTTGCCAACAACTTCTGCACTGCCAGTTCATGAAGCTCACAGTGTAGCAGAAGACAGATGTTGATGAAATAATCACATCCATTAATGTAAAATTGCTGCTATGTAGAGTCCTAGCATAAAGCAGAATCTTGTCCGATTCAGATGAAGAGAGGTTAGTGAAAAGACAACTCAGAAAGATGGAGGCTGGTTTATGAGAATCAATGAAAGGCACAGCAGAGGAGGGACGCTGCTCCCACCCCAGCCTGAAAAACAAGAAGCCAGGATGATGTCACTAATGATGTCCATGAATGCTGGAGCCAGAGAGGAAGAATTGGGCCCAGAGGAAGCAGCCCCTCTGTGAGCCCAGGGAGAGGAGTGGACAGGCCTGACTCCTCCTCTGCTAGCCCCAGCTTCTGCCATTGCTTCTGCCAGCAGAGCTCAGCAGAAGCCAGCTGCACAGGCTGCCTGGCCATGTGGTCTGCCTTCCAGGGTGGGATGTGGGCAGTCGGGCCAATTGAAAAGGACCAGTGCACCTGCCATCTGGGGAGAAGCGCAGCAAAGTGGAGCTGGAAGCCAAGAAAAGAGGCCTGGGTAAGGGACGCTTGAGCTGAGTACTGAAGAGAGGATGAGACTGAGAGGAGAGGAGGAAAGAGCAAGGGGGAGGTGTCAGTTGTTGGAGATTTTCTGGGAGATCTCAGGACTTTTATACAAAGTGGATTATCTGGACCGAGGCAATAAACAGTGTCTGCTCAGCAAATGGATGAGGACAGAGTAGGAACCTAAGGCGAACTGGCCAAGAGGGCTCCATGGGTGGTCAGGATGCTCCTTGGTAAGATGTTAGCTTAGAGGGCCAGGGATTTAGCTCAGTGGTACCTTGCCTGCCTCACAAATGCAAGGTCCTCAGTTCGTTCCCTGGTACCGAAAAAAAAAAAAATGTTAGCTTAGATTTCTGTACAAAATAATCAGCCAAAGGGAAGGCACGTCCCGATTAAAAAACAAAAAAAAAGCTATTCTGCTCCCAACTCCAGGCAATATGCAGTTAAGCCTTCTATTGTAGATGCATTTAATTCATTTATTTAATCTCTGTTAATTGAGATTTCATAAGCATGCAGAAAAGTACACAAAGCAAGATGTAGAGTAGAATCACATCTATCACAAAATGAATGAACACTCCGCAGCCAACAGCAGGGTAAAAGAACAAACAGGATGTTACCAATGCCCCAGGAGTCCCTTCTGCCCCCCACCTCCCCTGAAGCTGAAAACTATGGTGATGGTTTTGTGTAAATGCAGCCTGGCTTTTATTATAGTTTTCCCAACAAGTAACATATCCCTAAACACAATATGCATTTTGGTTTTGCCTGTTCCTTTGAGAAAGGAATGACGTGGAGTCACAGAGCACTCCTGAGTGTCTGGATTCTTTTGCTCAGCATTGCGTTTGTGGTATTCATAAATGTTGTGTAAACGCGCTGTGCCTGGCTTATCCACTGTGTGCCCACTGTGTTATTGGTGAGCCTTTGGATGACCCATTTGGTGACGTTCTGGATAATGTGGCTGTGGCCATTCTTACATGGATTTCATGCCACCTGTGGCAGCACATTTGGTCCATATCCAAGCGAGGAATTGCTAGTTTTAGGAGCTGTGTATCATCGGGTTTGTAAATAATCCCAAACTTGCCAAAGTAGTTGTACCAATCCACCAGCAGCATGTGAGGAGCAAGAGAAACGCTTGCTCCTTGTCCTTGCCAATATCAGACTTCGTCATTTTAGCCATGATGCCCATTGTGTAGTCGTAGCCTGTTGTGGGTTTGGTTTGTTTTTTGCTGACTGGTAGAGTGTGGAGTACCTTTTCTTACAGTTTATTGGCCATTTGAAATACTTTGCGATGTGGTTGTTCAAGTCTCTTCTTGTCCATTTTCAATTTTAGTGCTTATCTTTTTCTTACTGATTTGTAGGAAATTTTTTTGTTAATATTCTGGATCTGAGCCCATTGGTTAAATGTATGGTAAAATCATTCTCTTGCTTGCCTAGTCTGTCTCTTAATGAGAACAGAGGTTTTCACTTTTATTATCGAAATCCTTTATAATTTTGTTTTCTTTGTTAGTGTTTTATTGTGTTCTGTTCAATAAATCTTTTCCTACTCTAGGGTCTATAAGATTATCTTCTAGAAGCTTTACAGTTTTAACTCCCAAGTTTATATCTACTATTCACTGGGAATTAATTTTTGCATATTGTGTGAGGTAAAGGTCAGGTTTTATTTTAAAATTTTGTTTTGTGGGCATGCACTCGAAGCAGCCTCATGTATTAGGAAAGCCATTCTGTCCCCACCACCCCAAAGGCCTCTTTATTATAAATAAACTGTCCAAATGTGTGTGGTCGGTTTTGGTCTCTCTGGTCTATTTCTTTAGTTGGTTACTGTATTCTTGTAGCGATATCAAACTGTTGTTTTATAATAAGAATTTATATTCAGTAGATCAAGTCCGTTTACTTTGTCGTCCTGTGTCTTTTAAGAGTTTCTGGGCTATTCTTTGACTTTTACATTTATGCAATATTGTAGAGTAAACATATTTAGTTCTAACAAAGCCAAACAACACAAAAGATTTTGAAACTGTTGGGATTTTGAATTGAGATACATTTTGGAAGGATTGTTTTTGATATCATTATGGAATCTTTCAGTCCACAAACTTTATATGTTCCTACGATGTATTATTTATTTAGATTTTTTAAAATGTCTCTCAAAATCTCGTAGTGTTCTGTGTAGAGGTCTTATACATCTTATTAGATTTATTCTTAGGTATTTAATATATTTTCATTCTGTTGTATATTATCTTTTTAAAAATTCATTTTTAAATCCTCTTTTTCTGGGATGTAGAAATAAATTGTGGTTGTTTGTGTATTTATCTTGTATCTTGAACATAATTAATATAAGAAATGAATTCTAGTAATTTATCTGAAGATTCTTTTGTATTTTTTATATATTTAATCGTATCATCTAGTACTATTGACAATTTTCTAATCTTTATGCTTTCACAAGTTTTTCTTTGCCTTTCTTCACGTGCTAAGACCTCATGTACAAAAGTGAATTATTGTGGTAATTGTAGATACATTTTTCTTCCAGATCTCCAAAGAAAAACTTCAACATTTGTTCATAAATTTCTTCTTTTCAAATTTTTGTTACACATGTTTGCGGTGTGTAATGATTACATTCATCATGGTTGTTCATTACCTAAGTATGACTTCTTGTGGGTTTTTTTCATTGTAAGGGAGTTCTTATTCCTAGTTTGCCAAGATTTTTTGATTACATGAATTTTTAAAATTAATTTTATTGGTACATTTTAGGTATACAATATAATGACATTCATCATTGGAAATTTACACCTTTACATAGTCTCTCTTGGTTCTTATTTTTTCCTCCTTCCCCTGCCTTCCCTTCAACCCCTCCGTCCCTCCCTATTTACAAAGATTTTGTTTCCATTTTTTCATTTTCTCATATTAATTCCAAAGGAAAGAAGGGAATGGAATTAATATGATTACGTGAATATTGAACTTTTTCCAGATGATGTTTTCCTACGTGTGTTGAGGTATGATCTTTTGTTCTGTTCATGTGGTGACTTTTAACCGATCTTAAGTGCTTAACCAAACTTGCATATATAAAATCCAGTTTGGCTGTGATATGATATTCTTTCTATATGGTTATTATCATTCTCCAGTCCTTAGGATTTTTGTGCCCTTACAAGGTTTGTGTGATAACAATATTATTTCATCCGTACGTGCTTGGTAGATTCATCAGTCAGCCTGTCTGGCCTTGATGTTTCCTCTGTGGGAATGTTTTAAATTATGGTTTCAAGTTCTCAAATAGTATAGCACTATTCAAACATTTTTAAACATGTCTTTTATGCTGTTATACAGGTTGTATATTTCTAGGTTTTATCCTTTCCATCTCAGTTTTCAAGTATATTGCTATGGATTTGTTAATAGAATTCTTATATTTTAAATGTCTGTTGGAGATTACAGAGATGATGCCATTTTTAAAAAATTGTACTTTTTGCAATTTCCTTTTCTAGAAATTTATCAATCTTGTGTCTTTTTTTTTTAAAGAATCAACTTCTGAACCTGTTGACCTTTTCTCTTGTATCTTTATTTTATATTTCATTAATTTCTGGCCCTCTCTGCCCCACCCATAATACCCCTCTCCCCGAATATTAGGGATTGAGCCCAGGGCCTTCACACTGAGCTACATCCTTAGCCCTTTCCTGTATTCTTTAAATTTTGAGATAGGGTCTCACAGAGTTCCTGAATGGCCTGGGCTGGTCTCAAATTTGTGATCCTTCTGCCTCCCCCTCCCAGAGTGCTGGGATTACAGGCACACACTACCATGTCTGGCTTCTTTTTTATTGTATTTTTTAAATTTATTTTTTTGTGATGGCCTCACTTTGTAGTTCAGGTCACCCTTGAACTCACTGCATAATCCGGGTTGTCCGGGAACTTGAGATCCTCCTGCCTCAGCCTTCCTTCCAAGTGGTAGGCTTGGAAGTGTGCACCACCATCCCATCTTCTGCTCTTACCTGTATTATTTCCTTTTATTTTATTTAACAATAAATTGTCTTCCTAGCTTCTTGAAAATGATGCTTAATTGATTTTTAGCCTTACTTTCTAATACAGTAGATGCATTTTAGAACTATATAATTCTGTCTTAACATACTTTTTCTGCATTCTCCCAATGTTGATATTTGGTATTTTTAGATTATTTTACTCAAAGTAGTTTTTATTTTCCATTCTCATCTTTTTTGAGTTATTTAGATGTGTAGTTAATTTCCAAACCTGTTATTTATTTTGATGGAGTCAGAAACCATAACCATATTTTATACAATTTCAGTGGTTGAAATTTATTAAGACTTTTTTTGTGTCCTGCTGGTGGTCAAAAAATGTTAACATGTTCTGCTTGAGAAGAATATGCATCTTGCAGTTGTAGATAGATGATTTATTTGTATTCATTTGATCAAGTTTAGTATGTGGTCAGATATTCCATATCTTAGTTTTTAAATTTTCTAATTCTATAATTATAGAGTTATATTCAATTCTTCCATCATAATTTTGGTTTTGACTATTCTCAATATAGTTTTTTTAAATTTTTGTTTTATGTGGTTTGAGGCTATATTTTTAATTGTTATACATTAATAATTATATTGCTGGTGAATTGAGCATTTTATCATAACGAAAATGTTCATCTGTATCTCCAGAATTGCTTAACACCTCATTATTACAGTTAACAAAAGATTTATTTGGTTAGTTGTTTTTTGTTTGTTTGTTTTTTGGGACAGGATCTTATTATGTAGTTCAGGCTTAAACTGATTATGTAGCCCAGGCTGGCCTCACACTTGTGGAGATCCTCCTGCCTCAACGGCCTGCGTTCTTGCATTACAGGGGTTAGTGTTTGTATGGTGATTTTATATGTTTACTTTCAATCTTTATATAACCTATGTTTTAGATGGATCTTATAA
Source organism: Heterocephalus glaber (assembly GCF_000247695.1). The sequence goes on along the minus strand of NW_004624853.1, from coordinate 143,832 downwards.
ATAACATACTTAATTATTTTTTAATCCATTTTGAAAATCTTTGCCTCCTCACAGAAATATTAGTTAGTGTGTATCAGTAACTTGAGTTTAAATCTGCTTTCTCTTTTTTTCTACTTACCCTATATTTTTTAATGTATTTCCATTGCCTTTTTCTGGGACATAATGATTCTATTTTTAATGTACATTGGTTAAAGACTATTAGCTAGAAGTTTTATATCCATTTCACTATTAGTTTAGTGGTTACTCTGGAAATTACAGAGCATTTTTGTCTTATCAAAGAGTATTGTCAGTTGGTACTTGCACTTTTTAATAGCCACTCTGATTTTTTTTCTTGGATAATGAAAGGGCCATACTTTTACTCTGTTTACCTTCCACCTTCAACTGTATGTTCTTGTTAGAGCATCTCTTAATTCTTAAGATATTTCAACCCAAGAACATGTAATTACTACTGTTTTTAGAAGTCTGCATTCAGTTGGGATTCCATGTTTACCATTTTTGTTGTATTTCTTCTTCTACCCTGACCTTTATCTGGAATCGCTTCTCTACTACTTATCTGGAATACTTACTATTTCTTTAGTGAGAGTTGAGCCTCCTGGTGAATTTTCTCAGTTTCTGTATTACCTGCAGTTGTGTTCAGTGTGCTTTCATTCATTAAAAGTAGACCTCTATCTCTCACCATGCACTGAACTAAAATCAAAATGGATTAAAGATTTAAATATTAAAACAGAAACACTAAACCGGCTGAGAAAGAGGTGAGGTAGAACTCTTGAAGACAGTGGTGTAGGAAAAAATTCATGAGCAAAACCTCAGTTCCCGGTGAACTAGCACAAACAGTCAACAAGTGGGATCTCTTCTTATTAAAAAGCTTCTGCACAGGGGCCGGGGATTTAGCTCAGTGAGTCCGCCACCTGCTCGGCAAGCACAAGGACCAGAGTTTGATCCCCCATACCAAAAAAGAAAAAACCAAAAGCTTCTGCACAGCAAGAGAAACCACCAACAGTGTGAAGAGACAACCCACAATGTGGGAAAACATTTTTACCAGCTGTTTCTCAGACAAAGGTCTACTATCTAAAATATATAAAGAACTTAAAAAAATCAGACCTTCCAAATTTAAAGATCCAGTCCAAAAATGGGCATCTGAAACGAACAGACATTTCTCACACAAAGAAGTAGAAATGGCAAGCAAACGTATGGAAAAAATGTTCAACATCACTGGTCATTCTTGAATGATATTTTTGTGCTGAATGGTTGATAGCATGGTTAAGATACTGTCCTATTGGCTTCTGATTTACGTAGATTCTTTTGAAAAGTAAGTTGTCCCTCCAAATTATTATTCTTTTTTGGGTGATATCTTTTTTTCTCTGACTGCTTTTTAAGATTTTCTCTTTGACTTTAGTTTTCTGTCATTTTACTATGGCCAAGATATTTGTGAATTTTTCTTTTTTTTGAAACAAGATCTTCTATGCAGCCCAGGGTGGTCTTAAACTGATGGTGATCCTCCTGTGTCAGCCTCCCAAGTGCTGGATTTGTAAGTGTACACCTCTTGCCCTGACCATTTTTGGATTTTTAAAAATTCTGTTTAGGAATAGTATGATTTCTTTAATCTGTCTTGTTTTGTAAACTTCTCATCCACCCTCTTCAAATATTGCTTTCCACCTACTTATCTCTCCTTTGACACTCCAGTTACATACATATTGACACACCTCATGTGTCTGTTGATTTTTACATGTGGGTTATTTTCTTCTGCTCTGCATTCTAATGTATCATTTTGTCAGTTGCATTTACTTGCTTTTTAACCCTAACCATTCTTAACTAACTTTTCAGTTTGAAAATTTCCATTTGGTTCATTTCTATAATTTCTTACTTTTGTAACACTCAATCTTGTTTTTTATCCTTTTTTTTTAGCAAGTGTAGTTCTTTTAAAGTTTCTGTTAACTTCATTAACTTGAGTCCATATCTTGAGCATCTATTCTGCTGTCTGTTGTTTCTCGTAGTTTTTACCGTGTTAGGTTGCCCTTTATGCCTGGTTATTTTTGATTATGTACTGGCCCTTGTAGTTCCTTTTACTTTGTAGAAGTAAGCTTAAACATAGGATAATATTGTTTTATATGAGATACTGTTCTCTTATTGGAAATAAAATCACTTTAGGTTTCAGTATTGATACATTTCAAAACCGAACTCTGACCTCTGGGTGGTTTTACCTACTCAGATTGACACTTGTTAGCTTGTATTCCTGGAACATCCAGAGAAAGAAGTCCTCCTTATCTTCCCGCTGTTTTGGTGGTGCTCACTCTTTTTCTCATCAGTCCAGTGCATGGTTCTGATAAAAGAACTCGCAGGCTCTCATGCATTTAGCAGCCGGCTTTGGAAGAAGCAAATGCTCCCCAAATAATAGTTGCTCCCTTGAGCCTCACCTTCCCCCAGGAGATGTAATTTGTCTCTTTTTTACTTAATATTTTATAGTATATTTTGTTCAACTTGTATAGTTCACACTAGTGAATATTGGTGCAGATTACTTTATCTTTCATTTCAAGGGCAGGTGCTGTCGTTATCCCCATTTTACAGAAAAGGAAAGCAAGGCTCTAGAGAGACTGAGTGGCCTGCTCTAGGTCCCCAGCTGATAAGTGAGAATCTATTTGAGTTTACACTTATTTAGCATTCTTTACAAGACTGATTACAGTGTTGTGTGTGAATCTTATTTTTTTTCTTATGACCCCTCCTCCCTTGAGAATCTGAAAAAAAGCTATGGGCGCAACCTGCATAAACATGAGAACACTAAAACCTCACAGGAGCATCTCGAATGGATTTCAGGAGGACTTCGGAGCTTCACTAGAACTCGAACAGGGGGCTTGGTGTTACAGATGCCACCGGAGATGGAGGCAATCTTTCATTACACAAAATCAAAAGTACAATCTCCTCAATAGGCAGTTTGAGTTAGGATATGTTTGAGTACTTAGGGTGCTGACTTTACAGAGATGTGAAAGAAAGAAGAAAGGAAAGGCAAGTTTCTGCTGCTGAGCCGTTTTTAACCTCGTGATCAGACCTGGATGAATAAAGTTAGGAGAGTTGAAAATGGATGTGGATGACGCGTAACTGCAGTCTGATGAGGTCTGTATCAAATCATTCCACCTGATCTAGAGCGCTAGACAGTGTGGGAGTGTCACTGAGTTAGGAAACTATTCATTTGGTAACAGGAGTCTCCCAGTGAGGAGACAGAGGTGACAACGAAGTGTTCTTCAAGACCTAGCTGGTTAACACACACGGGTAACAGCTTTCATCTTGACAATTTTTAGTATTATCAAAGTTTGTTAGGAGGTGAATTTAGCAATTAATGCTTTTTCCATATATATAAAAGCAGTCGAAATCTGTCTTAGCTCTTAATGGAGCTTAAAGTTATAATAACTTCTGTGTGCCTGAGTTGGTAGTAGTCTGTAGCTGTATATGACCTTGGCTCTAAAACTCGAATGATAAACAAGCACTGCTAGCAAGAAACATGATCAGCCAGAAGCAGATTTTGCTTGCTTCGTCTCTGAATTCCTACCTCCTGCCTGTTACTATCAACTTCAGGAGAACTTTATCCCAGAACTTAGTCAGGGGAATTTTGTCTTGCTCTACAAAGAATCGGAAAGCTCAAACATGTATAGTTTGTATAAGATCTGAGGTAATTTTTGACATCTGCATGTGTGTGTAAGCCGATCTCAAAAAGTAGGCAAGAGATGGGACACTTACTGAGTATTATTTAACAATGTGTAATCTTCCAGTGAGTGCTTATGTTGGTGGAGGGGTTTGTCTCTGTTAAGACCACCATGGTGCCTTCTGTGATAAATATCCACAGCCCAGGCTCCTTCCCACACACTCAGCACCTGGTGTTTCTTTACTGCCTTGCTCCCACCTGCTGGTAAGGCTAGACCAGGAGAGCCTGCAAAAACAACTACAGAACTAAGAAAACCTTATCCTCAACTTTGTTGTCAAAACAAAACAAAAACTTCGGCTGTTTTCAAAAAACAAAACTAAGCTCATTTAATGCATAGTCTTGATGGGCAGTTTACAACTATCACTATAGGAGGCAGAGTGAGTCTATGTGAGCTGAGCGGGGTGGGTGGCTTCTACATCAGAAAGGCCAAAGGAAGCAGAAAGAATAAAGTATAGCGGGCCCATGCTGTGACCCCAGCTCTCGGGAGGCAGAGGCAGGATGACTGCTGTGAGTTTGAGGCCAGCCTAGGCTACTTAGTGAGCCCTTCTCAAAAAAAAAGTGCAGATGGCCAGCTCTCAGGAAGGCCGCAAGTTCAAACCCAGCCACCCAGCCAGAGCCACTTAGCAAGATGCCATCTCTAAACAAAATATATAAAAAGGGCTGTGGTATAGCTCAGTGGTGTAGAGCCTGCCTAGCATGCCTGAGGCCCTGAGCTCGGTTCCCAGCCCTGGAAGAAAGGCAAAGGCAGCACATTTAGGTAGAGCCTCACTGGGAGGCTGAGACAGAAGGGTCACAAGTTTGAGCCCAGCACAAGTGACTGGCAGACTCAAGGAGACCCTGTACTATGTAACCCAGGCGATCAGAGAGGCCGAGGCAGGAGGACTGAGAGTTCTAGGCTAGCCTGGTGTACACAGTGAGTCCCTATCTAAAAAGAAAAAAGAAGTCACTGTCACTGTTACCATATGAAAATTTCTTTATTTCTTAAGATTTATTCAAATCTTTGTGTTTTTAATCTAGGTATTCTAGCCTTAGATTTGCAACTTGTTTTCCTGGGTACATTTTCATAGAGTGTGTTGCAAGTTGGGAAAATAAAGGGTTCTGGTTCTGTCAGGCACAGTATTGAGACTGTTGTTCTGGTAAAGTCCCGTGGCTCTGATATGGCTTGAAAACACCTGCTCCTTTGGGGTGGAATTGCAGGGCAGGAATTGCAGTCTTGGGGCGGTGTCCCGGGGTGGCTGCTGCTGGTCCTGTTCCTGATCATCAGGGGGCTGCAAGCAGAGGTGGCTGTGCACAGCGTCTTGGGGTACAGCATGCGGAACACAGGGTTGCCAGAGTTCACCCATGGAGGCCGAGGTGCAGTCTTCATTTCTGCATCCGAATCTGTGTCTGAAGTCCCCTTGTCCTAGGAGGCAAACACACGGAGCCTCGAAATTACAAAACCATGAAACTTTCCTTTCCTTATCGCTCCATTTTGGGGCTCTTGTTGGAAAGTACTGAAGAATACACTTCAGCGTATTCTTACCTGTACAGAGCAAACTTGTCAGAAGTGTACATGAAGCAGTTTTTTAAAAATCTTACGCTAAACTGGGCATGGTGATGCACGGCTGTAATCCCAGCACTCTGGGAGGCTGAGGCAGGAGGATTGCAAGTTAAGTCTGTTATAGGCAATTGAGCAATGTACCAAGACCCTGTCTCAAAAAAGGGCTGGAGTGCACCTCAGTGTGAAGGGCCTAGGTTCAGTTCCCAGTGCCATGAAATAAAAGTCAAGATAAAACCAATGTCTTTTACCAATACCATGAAAATTTATTAAAAACTTATAAATCATTGAGAAAGTCTGTAATAAATCATAGTTGGAAGTGGAAAAACAAAATAGGCAAGAGAAAAGCAGGGAGAGGCTTCCCCACAGAAATGTGAGGAATCTAAGAGGCTGAGGCGACGTCCTGCTCTGGCAACACTGCATACATTGTCCTGGTTTGCCTTCGTCATACGTGGACAGGACCCACTTTGTGAAGACGTCAGGTTGTAAAATTGTACCCAGGTTCCCAGGCCAGCCCCACAGGCCTGTTTTGTAAATCAAGAATGTGAAGGGCTGGGAACACAGTTCAGTGTGAGGGTCCTGGGTTCAGTCCCAAGTATGGAGAAAATAAAAGGTGGAATTTGGAACTGGGCAGCTTAGGATGCCAGCGTCCTTGGTGGGCACCACTCTGAGCTGTGTTTCTTGGAGACTGAGGCAGGAATGCTGGCAGGAGCAGTGGGTGCAGGGAATGCCGGCTGCAACTGGAAAACCACAAGATTGCTCTTCACACAGTGCTTTGTGATCTCTGCCTTCATTGTTGGGCTCCGCTCTTCAGTGCTTTCCTGGTGAGCAGACAACTGGGTTCAAATCACAGCTGCTGCTCTTACCAGGATGTGCTTTGCAAAGGTGCTCTTCCTTTCTGAGCCTATTTTCTCATTAGAAATGTAGCTTCATCATCTTTGAGCACCTGTTCAGAGCTCAAAGACCTGTTCAGAGTGTGTCGTAAGTTATGGAAAGCAGAGGAAGCACAAAGGGCCCTTCGTAGATGACCACCTTGCCATCTCTCTCCCCGGGTGTGCTGGTGTCCCCTAGGTGTTAGGAGGCAGCTGGCTCCACCTCCCACCCGTGTATGAGCAGCTGCAGAGCTCTGCAGGCCACAGGAACCGTGGACTTCTAGAGGACGCTGTGTTAAAGCAAACCACTATCTGTGATGTTTAGGCAGTTTAACAAAGTCAAGTTTATTTTATGTTTATTCAGGCTATTTGGAGTAGATAAATTTTGAGCACCAAGTTTCAGTTATGCATAGGTAAAATCTTTGCCTCTCTCATTTCTTTCCCTCCTTGCTCCCTTCCCGCTTCCTCCTTCCCTTCCTTCTTCCTCTTTCTCCCTCCCTTCCATTTGCGCTTTGAAAGTTCTGCAGGTAGCACTAGTGAGTCTTCCTTTCCATCTCTTCCTCTCTTCCTCTGCTCGCTGATGGGGTCACCGGGAGGGGACTGAGTAGGAGTTAGAGGCCCCTCTTTTCTGTGTGTATGTGTGTGTGTGTGTGTGGTTTTATTACAGGAATTTATTATTTGGAAACATCTTGCAATGGTTAGACCAAAGACCATGAAAAAGTCAACCCATTTTCCTCTCATGTTTTCTCCCTTCTGTCAGATATGTGCTCTGAAGAGCTCAGGGGACAGGCAAGTCACCTCTGACCGCTCATTGCCTTCACCTGACATTTCTCAGTTTTGCTGTAGGTTTGCACACCCTTTCGGGAGCATGGAGGCTCTGCCCAGCACCTCGGGCAGCACCATTGTTCTGAGGCTGTGTTTGCCAGCCGGAAATCCGTAGAACATCTGTCTGTTTACACTTTAAACTGAAGAGAAGCCCTTTCTAGATTATTTGCCTTTAAGGCTTCTTAATTAAGAAAACACCATGAAGTAGTACAAGTGAATCTTAAATCTTTGTGTTAACCTAGAAATTATAATAGTCATTAAAAAAACAGGACTTAAGAGATTTACATTTGGGCTATATAATTGAAGCATAAAAAGGAATCGTTAATTTATTTATTCTTTCATTCCATTCACATTTTATCCCATGTATGTATGTGTTGCTATAATGAATAATGTAAAAATATGTAATAATGTAAAATCTCTAGAAGCATCTTGGTCATAACTTTTCATACCTGTGTGATCTGAAGTGAAATCTCAAAAGTTTACTGTTACAGTTATATTACTATGTTAATGCATGAATACATTTTTTAAAATTAATGTTTGCTGAACTCTTTTGTGGTTTGGGCATTCAGTTGCAAATGTTCTGATTTTAAAAAACAAATTATTAGTGCATATTCGTTGTCCAGCGTAGTGGGTTCCCTTGGCCATTGGTACATATGTGTGACATACTTTGACTTACTTCACCCCTCATTGCCCACCTCCCCTTTCCCCACCCTCATCTTTTTCCTCATTTCTATTTTAATTTTCCTAACCCATACATTGGACATTTTCTTTTCTGTTATCAATGACCAAAGCGAGGGCTCAAAAGTTCCTATCTTTCTTGAGACCCTCATAGGAACAGGCAGAGGTTAGATTTGTCCTCAATTTTGACTGAGTTTGTTAAAAAAAAAAAAAAAATGGAAAATAAAGGAAAGAGAGCAGGAAGAGGACCTCTAGTGCATTCTTTGGGAAGCTAAGGGAACCCCAGGCAAGGCGAGTCCTGGGCTTGCTTGTGGGAAGGAGGCAAAGAAGCCGAGCGAGCGAGGCTGCCCCGGGGTCCTGGCCCTGGCTCACAGGCTGGGGCTGCCCTGGGCTACCGTTCCGAAACTGCGTGTGGGGAGGAAGTCTGAAAACTGTCTGGGTTTTCCCCGAAACAGGTTTCCAGAGTTTCTGCACTTCAGGCCTTCTAGTTCAGCTGTCTTTGAGACCACAGCGTGAAGGAGCCATGTTGAATGATGAAGTTAAGAGGACACGGAGCCACTGTGTGAAAGAGCAGACAAGGAAGAGCCAGATGGGAGACAGTTCTTAGTTTCTTACTGCAGGGAAGATGGTCAGAGTGCATGTGTGGGGGACAAGGCAAGGGAGAGGAAGAAGAGAAAGCGGGAGGGGAGATAGGGAGGAAGGGCAAGGAGGAAGAACAAAGGGAGGGTCCGCCTCAGTCCCAGGACAGGTGCTGCCCTGGCTGCCTCTCTCTCCCCTTCCAAGGGCTTCTCCCTAGGATTCTCAGCACCGTCCAGCCCGCAGCCCTGACAAGTGACAACCTGGTTCTGGTTCTTATGCTAATTCTCCTCCTCACAGGACAGTGGATCCATGAGTGGGTATTGTGACCCGTTTGCCCTCAGCGTTCAGCCCTCAACCCATTCTGGGGATCCCAGCCTGCAGGGTTCATCACTGCAGCCCGTGGTCTGCTCTTCCTAACCGTCAGGAGCTGATCCTCAGTAGGAGAACTGCAGCCCCCTCTTTCTTCCTGGTTCTCCTGTTGCCCAGGGTGGGCGGGGGCCCTGTGGGTGGGTCATGGTGCTCCATGACCCTCAGCAGGGACGCAGCCTTCCCTTCTGAGGGTGCGTGAGTCTGCTCTGGCCGCTTCTCTGGGCCAGCAGCAGCCCATCAACACAGCCCATCTCCCGCTCTTCCCCAGCCCCTGTTTATAGCAAATTCTGGGGTCTTGGTGTCATGCTTTGTAAATCTGTGGGCTATTCTTTCCGAACACTGATGGTCTTCAGTATCATTCCCACTCCAGGGTGGGTGTTTGCCCACGCAATCATTCTGTTACTTTTTCACAGTTTAATAACTTAGGTTGCACTCTTGCTAGAAACGTCTGAGTTGTGAGTCATGCCTCTCTTTTAGTGCCAATAAAAACTTTGATTGGCTAGCCAGGGACAGCTCTCAGTCTCATTTCTGTGTCCCTTCAGTTTGCCCGAGGGACTGTGTACAGTGGGTGTTATGGGTGTGCCAGCCTTGAGCATGTGTGCTTTTAAAGGCCATTTGCAGATTCCTTATTTCTATTTACCTGTGATCTCAGCACTCAGGAGGCTGAGGCAGGAGGATTGCCACAAGTTCTCCAGGATAGCCTGGGGTACATAGCAAGACCCTGACTCAAAGAACAAAGAACAAAAAGAAAAGAAAAAAAAGAGATTCTTTATTTCTGTTGTGCTCATAATCCACTTTGAAGTTTAAATGAGCACAGGATTTTATAAAGCCTTTAGCTGTATACAGTTTTCCCCCCTTACTCTTACTAACCAAATCGTTGTTTTAGAAGGCCCATAATGCTTGGGAGAGAGTATTTATAAAAAGCTTAGGAAATGCAGGTATCCCTAGGGATAATTGTCTTTGGATGACCTTAGAAATGACCTTCAAACACAGGACAAATGTTAAATGTTAAAGCGAATGTATTTTCCCACTTGCAATTATTTATGGCAGATAGTTTGATGAATTCTTTACCTTTCATTGTAAATTATATTTGCAGTGAAAAAGTTTGAATGTTTTTAGTGATTGCTGCTTTATAGGGCTTTCTGGAATGGAAGGAGCCCACTAATGCTGTTTCCTAAGTGTTCTACCTTGATTCCTAAACTTCTTGGAGACTGTTGTCCTTCTGAAAAGTGGGGGTGATTCCTCCTGTCACCTCACATGTTTGTTGTGACGGTCAAATGAGATGCCAAAAGTCTATGAAAGCAAAATGCACTAACCAGGTTTCATGTGGTGTTAAGATTCCCGGGTGTAGTTCTCATCAGAGTGTGCTCCATATACGCAAGGAAATCAGGAGCAACATCAACTGTCCACTCGGAGCCATCACCTCTGTGGCAGCCTGTGGCAAGTGAGAATGGTGTTTAAATAAAACAGCCTTGTCCCCACCAGCAGAGACTCATGAGAAAGAAGAAAGAGGGAGGGGGGGGTGTGTGTGCAGTGTTGGTTATAGTAACTGTCTGAAGCGTTACATTACCAAGCCACTTGTTTTTTGAATCTAGATGCTTCTTACTTTGGAAAAAGCATAAATAGTATAATGCATTATTTCTGTATCACACACAGTTAAGCAGAAAGCATAGAAAGACAGTTCGATGGACCTTGGGATTTTATGTTCTTTTAGATTCCACACACCTTCTTAAGACTTCATTCTGGGAAAATCAAAGCAGGAAACCAGCAAGGAGGAAGCCGGCTGGCCTGTTAGTGCACCTCCTGGCCACAATCAGGAGGATGCTGACTTTGGGGAAAGCAGTGCGTACATTTGAGTAGTCAGAACTTAATGCTGTTTCAGGTAACGTTACAGGGGTGTTTGTAAGTTTGTCCCCCTGAACTCTGAAGGATCTAGAAAACATTCCTCAAAGAGATTTCTATGGAAAGACCTGTTTTTCTTGGGCAAGTCTACCCCTGATACTGGCTAAATAAAGGAAGGATTAGTACCTGGATATTTAATACCTCCTGGCATTTAAAAATCAAATAATTAATTTGAAGGGAAGCGAAAAGGGAGAGGGTGGAGGAGGGAGGGGTATCGCCTGTATTGTAAAGGTCAGTTCTGCAAATGTTAGATGCTTCGGGGTATTTTTCATTGTGTAAAGAAATATCTTTCCCCAAATACTTTGAAACACGCAGTCCTCCCAGTCTGTTCTTTATTTTCCCACCTTTGTTAGATGTATAGTTATGGGTATAGAGATAGAGTTCTCCACCCGGAGTGATGTGTGTAGTTTTATAAGAGCACAAGGTGATAGACGGAGATGGACGCGGAGCCCCAGTATCAGAGAGATAATCAGGGGTGACAATAGGCCAGGGAGGTGGGGAGCTTGTGCCCTGTGGACAGAGCTTGCTGGGGGTTGTTGTTTACACCGGGATTGCATTGTGTGGCATCACCAGGATGCACATTATTATAATTCACAGATCTATGCTGTTGGTTGGATTGTGTCAGTGGGAGTGTTCGTTCCCTGATACTCATTTAGCGTCTTTCAAATTAGCCCCAAAGTGCTAATAATTCAGATAATCACACATGGCCACAGAAAAACTGTTTCCTGATGACAGGGAGGGAATTCTAGAGCTTGGTGGGGTGTTGTATTCCTTGGCACTGGAAGACATGAGTTCTACATTGAAAGTGGTTTTAACTGGTATTGGGATATTGGTACTGGTATTGGCTGGTGTTATTGAACCAAAACCAGATTTTATTTCAGCAAATTTAAATTAAATTAAACCATCAAACTACCTCTGCCTCAGCTTCCTGAGTGCTGGGAATACAGGCATGGAAACCACACCTGCCTTCTATCTGTTAAGCTACAGTGTACCTGTAGATTTAGATATATTTGCAACTGTATGAAGGTAGCTGTTAGTGTTTGGCTTTCTTTTCAAACAAAACCAGTGGCAGGTCCCTGACAACGACAGGTAGCTGTCCAAGGAGACCCACTCTTCTGGAAGCCAGCGGAAAGGATGAAGGTATATTCTACCCCATGGCTCCAAGTCCCACTTCCCTTTAAGCAGAACCCATTGCATAATATACATCATTCATCCAGGTAGCAGTGCTCAGTTGAGTTGGTATTTTCTAGTGGTACTGCCCTGGGAACAGTAGTCTAGTGTCCAAGAGTACAGACTTGCAGTTAAGAGCATGGCTTGGGAGCCCCTACCCAAGGCGTCATGCACTCAGGAAAATGTGTCCCTTCCCACCTGTGCTACCAGGAAGCACAGCTCTCCAGCAGAGCTGAGATCAGATTGAGTACCACCCATCCCTCTAGCCTAGGCCCCTTCGTGTAATGCACAACTGCTCAGAGGTGTGGAATAGCTCAGGACCTACGAAATGCACTTCTTCCTTCCAAACTGTGATTTGGGACAAGTTGAGTCTCCTCCAGGTCTCTGTCTTCTCATCTGTAAAGTGTGAATAAAAGTAGACCTTATGCACTGTGATTATTTGCATGTGTCAGTGTAAAGGGTTGAGAACAGCACCCAAAACTCCCCAGAGTCGGGACTGTTCCCATGCGGAGTTAGGGGGAGCTGCAGCCTCCAGCTCTGGGATCTGCTCCTGTTGATCGTGGTTTCCTTTACCTATAGGAGTCCTCCTCCTTTTTACTATACTCAGCCTAGTCTGGTGCTCCAGTTAGGGAACATCTGTCCCTTCGTACCTTGTAGGGGTAAGAAGAGAGAGGATCGGGGTAAGAAGACCTGCCTTGGAGACCAAACTCCGCTACCTTCAGTTTTTCACATAGGTATCAGCTGAGGAAAAGCTGCTTCTTAGAATTTTCATGGAGATTGAGTGAGCAGTGGATCTGAATGCACTGAAAGACTGCAGATACTGGGTGTTTTGGTGCATGTGTATTTTGTTTTTGCTGTGGAATTGCAGAGGATTTTAGCCCAAGTGTTCATTCTACAAGACAGGCACCAGCTTGCAGAACAGTTGCCTTTTTGTGAATCAGTCATTTTGCCGGATTCAGAAACTTTTTTTTTTAAGTGAGTAGTCAGGAGACCATTTCTGTATTGTTGGCAGTGAGATTCCACACAATAACGACTAATCCTTATAACATATGTAATAAGATTTAAATGCTTAATGAGCGCCCAGCATGTGCCATACACATACTGGCTCATTTGACGAAACCCCAGTATGGAGCATTTACCCTTATCCTTGTGTGCCAGAGGAGAAGCTGAGCTTCAGTTACTCCACCAGCACGTACAGAGATGGTAGTACATAAACCCAGGCAGGTTGCCTGGCGCCCACCTGCTTGGACACTGTAGCCTAACTTTCTTTCGCCTTGCATTTCTGGAACCTCAAAAACAGCTTAAGTGGCTCCACAGTCTGAGTAAGAATGTGGCTGATCATCCTCAGATAAAGGATAGGTCTCATTTAACTTGAGCTCATCAATGACAGCCAAGTACTGTCTGATCAGTTACTGAGAGTAGAAACTTCCGGTATATTCAGGATGCACTGTGGTTGTCCCTGTAGGATTAAGGTCTATCTGCACCCTTCTTCATTTTGGCGTGGAAAGTATACATTGTTCAACTGTGCTACCTATGGTGGCTTCAGCTCTGTACCAGTCTGGTGCATCATTGGCTTTGAGTTATGCACGTAGGTAGATATTCTGTTGGTGTTTTTTTTTTTTTTAGAGAGATAGGTTTTTTTTTAGAGGTTTGAAAGTTTTATATGATACCCCTGTTCCAACCATTGAAAATTAAGAGAGTTTTCCCAGTCAAGTGCCCTTTGTCTCAGAGTTGTCAACTAAACCCATCAAGCTATAGGAAAGGCATCATTAATTGGAGTTGACTGGTGAGGAAGAGCTACCTGTGATGGTCCTGTGCAGGCTTACTAATTGTGTCATGGGCTGACCTCTCAGAAAAGGCTTTTTAGTGTCTTGAGGCAGAGTGGGATTCAAGTGTTTATGATGCATGGAATTATAGGAAGAGCCAGGGAATTTTTATGGTTTGGATCTTAAATGTCCCCCAAAAACCCATATATTAAAGGCTTGATCGCCAGCCTGTGGTGTTATTGAAAGCAGCGAGACCTTTAAGATTTGGGGCCTGGTGGAAGGAAGTTAGGTTATCAGGGCTGTGCCCTTGAAGAGGATACTGGGACCCTGGCCTCTTCCTCTCTCTCTCTCTCTCTTTGCTTCTTGGCAGTTAGGAAGTGAGCAGCTTCATCTGCCTCATGTTCCCTGCCGTATTCTGCCTTGCCACAGACCCAGAGCACCAGGGTAGCTTAGAAGTCCCCCAGAACTCTTATGCACTCAGAGGCAGAGTGTTTGCAAAGTTGTTGGATCATAGAGGTGCTTTACTCATCACTGCTTTCATCCACCAGTGAGTTCAGCGGCTGAGTGTGCTGTTAAAAGGTAGGGCATGGTCCCTGACTTCTCCCTTTGCTGGTCCCCCCTGCATCAGGTCCTTTCACTTTCCCTTCTCTGTGTTTGAGCCTGCCAGCCATGGAATGAAGCTTCTGAAACTGTGAACCACAATAAATCTGTTCTCCTTTAAGTTGTGGCTATGGGGCATTGTGTCCCACCAACAAGGAAAGTAAGTAAAACAAAAGCAAATTGGCCATGTACTGAACCCTCTGCAACTGTGAGCCAAAGTAAACCTTTCTTCCTTACAAGTTGATTGTCTCAGTGTCACAGTGATGCAGAGCTGCCTAATACATGGGTAAAGTTTTTTTTTTCTTTCTGCCTAATTAGCCAGGAATCTGTGTAGGGAAACATAATCCCTTTCTCTTGCTAATACTTGGAGATTTTGATCCCCTGAAGACCACAACAAAACATCTGAGTAAATTGACGATAATATTTCTTTAAAACAGAGTGCTTATTTGAATCTGAGTGGAAGAAATGCTCAGGGAGATTTTTGACAAAGGAGTATGTATGGTAAGGGGAAAAAAAACACCCTGTTGCATCATTATCTTTTATTCTATTTTAAAAACTGAGAGAAGAGTTCAGCCTTTCTTCTATGGGACTACAGGTGCCCTAGTGCCTGTATAGTGCTCTTCGCTATTTATCGACAAAGTTGAACTTTGGGAATATGGATACATGCAATCCCATTTTCATATCATGAGGATCTTCCAGCTTTAGTTAAAACTCATTAATACTTTGGGCATGTATTGACACCATGCATATTTTTAATGTGAAAACCAAAGTTTCCAATGTACATCTTTACTTCCGTTATGTTTATGAGAGTTTTGCATTCTGAAATCCAGTGAGATGGTTTTCTTCTGCCATTTTGTGAAACAGTGTCAACAGAGAGGATATTCAACTAATGGCAATTACATAGGTGTGGCAAATGATGATACATGACAGGGACAATACAAATAGAGGAAAGAGGAAGGATTAAGGACAGGAAGGGAAAGAAAACACTGCCAGAAGGATCTTGCATGAGCCCCAGAATAGCACTGAAAATGTATTTGCATTCCATATGCCTCAGTTGTCATCACAGGACACAGACTTCTATCTTTTCTAAAATGGCTAATCGAAATTAATTGAAGGCTGTGCATTACCACTGTTATTTCTCCCATTTAAATTTTAAAAAATTCTTGATGCAGCTCAGATGCTGATTGAATTTGAGAGAGAATTCTGTTTCCTTTGCCCTTGTATTGGATGACAGCCAACATGCCTGTCTAATGGTGAACATGATACCAAAAGAATGTATGCAAAGTATATAGCCAATGACCTTTGCAATCACTGTGCACTTTGCATTTGGTGGAACTATGTTTACTAGGATCGCATTATTAGCTTTAGGCCAGTGGGACCTACTTGCTTTAGCTTTAGCCTTGGCAATAGGCTAAATATAGAATAATTCCCTGTACTGCACCTGCAGATGCTTTAAAATAAATGTGCATGGAAACTTGACTCATTTTTCGGGGCAACCAGCATTTTTAAAGAACATCTTTGCAGAAAGATTTTAATTTGACAGAGGTAATCCTGCTCTAGTACATTTAAACAGAGATGTCAGAGATACCAAAGAGAGGCCAACTAAGTGCTGAGGTGGAGTCTACCAGTGCGCAGTACTTTAATAGGCTCTAATTTTGCCTTTTTTATTCTCTGGATAGTGCATCCCTCATTCATTCACTTACTCATCCATCAAACAGCTATTTGATATGCAAAGATATATGCTTCTTCCCTATGCTTGAGAGTCTCAATTCAGCAAGAATCACCACAGATGTTAAAATGAAAATCATTTCTTGGGCTTTGTTAAGACTTAATGAGAGAGGCTTTGAAATGTATATTGATATGTGCCCTGTGGTTGGTTCACAATAGGGATTAGATCATAGCAGATTGTCCACACTCTCTTCCCAGGTTGTAAGTGGCTGGAGGCTCTGTCCTGGAATGGGGTTTGACAGCATGAAGCGGGCACAGGAGTGGGGCCTAGGCTGCCCCCAGCTGTGGGTAATGATGCAATGGGAGAAATCAAAGTTGAAAGTAGTCATAGGACCCAAAGGATCTGATCTCTTAGCAGCATGAAAATCATGGCTGAACTTCCAAGGGAGTGGTGAATAGAGGCACCCACTACTTTCAAACTTATCACAGCTGGCTGGGTTTTAACCAATTACAACTGTGTTTTGCACACTACTGTGTTTCCCCGAAAATAAGACGTAATTGGAAAATAAGCCATAGTGACATAGGACGTATGATATATGGACCTCCACATAATATAAGAGAAATATTATTACTCTCAACCTACTAGATGACTGACAACACCGAGTTTGAAGAATGAATTCTAGGTAAAACGGAGGTTAAGAGTAGGAAGACTTTATTGACAGAAAGATAGCTTCTAATACAGAAGGGGGCCCAGAAAGTAGGTTGCCCATGGACCTCGCTTCTTAATGGAGTTTTGAGCAAAACCACGAGGTGAGGCAGGGATAAGATGGGACAAAACTATGGTCAACCAATAAGATTACAGCAAGTATAGTCACTTAGGTAATATTGATTAAATGGGGCTCAAATGGGGAAGCAAGTCCGGTAGCAAGTGTACATGGACCAAACAAGGATTTTCAGGCAGGAATGGGTCAGTGACCTCTCCTGGGAGGGATGGGTTAAGGTCTTGGTCCCTCATGCAGGTGATTGGCACCTAATGAGAATATCAATCGCTGCTGTTCATCCCTTGGGAAGTGTGTGGGTGTTATCCTTTCTGTTTGTGTTGAAGCCTGGCCTTCAGTGAATGTGCCTCAGCCACAGTTGTCTAGTGTGCTGACTTCTAATTAACTTAGCTGTCTACAATGCTAGTATGATTGTAGAGGAGACATCCCCTGAGAATAGGCCCTTTGTATCTTTTGGGGCACAATTTAATGTAAGATATAGTCTTATTTGGGGACAATACAATAGGCTCTGTGACTTTCTGAGGTGTTGCACAAACTCAGACTCTCATTTCTAATTCTTAAATTTTATATTTGCATTTTTACTATGATAATATGAGCTTATTGTAGGTTCAGCAGGATTGCCTTGTGACTGATTAACTGCTGCCTCCCAATTTTAGTGTTGGAATTGGCACTCTGATTCATGATCGTGTGGGTTCCCTATTCGTTATGCACCATTGGAAAATAGCAGAGGCAGCTTGGACAGAAGGAGACACATTGGGTCAAAAGAAGGTCAGACAGGCCTGGGATTTAGCTCAGTGGTCCCGCCACCTGCTGCGCAAGCACAAGGACCCGAGTTCAATCCCCAGTACCAAAAAACCCCCCAAAAAACAAAAGGTCAGGCAATTTCACAGCAAACCAACCAATGGTTTCCTGAATGTGAATAGAGAAAAATGGTAGTGGAGGAACTGTATGGCTTCGAAAATGAATTGTACTGAATTCCAGAGAACTCGGGTCAGCAATTACTCTGTTCTGCACAGTATTCCTGACCCAAGTGATGGTCTAGTTCAATTACACAACCCCATCTTTCACAATAAGTTAGTGTGGTCATTTCAGACTTGCATTGGCTTTTGACTTTTGCTGCATTTAATTTATTAAATATAATTGGTTTTATACTTGTAAATGAGCATGGAATGTAAATTTATACTTGGTTTTATGTTTGTGTGTCATGAAGTAACAGTATGTTAAGAAAAGATGGTACTAAAAAGTGTTTTGAGTATGTTTCTACCTTCAAGGTCTGAGATTCACTTCTGGGAAAAGATGTAAGAGAAGCAGCAACTGGAAATGGTGACTCTTATTAGTTCTATCAGACCTCCCACAACTTTGAGTTTAATGATTCATTAATATTTTCAACAAAGAACACCCTTGATACAGTCATAAGAACACTTTTAAAATTTAGATAAGTTTTCAGGGATAATACATTCATATAGTTCCAAAATCCAAAGATACTAAAGAGTATACAGTGGAAAGTGTCTCAGTCCTGCCACCCATTTCCTGATTATCACCCCCTCTTATGTCACCACTCTTCATTTATTTATTTATTTATTTATTTATTTATTTATTGGTACTAGGGATCGAACTCCGGTCCTTGCGTTTGCACAGCAGGCGACGAAACCACTGAGTTAAATCCCTGGCCCCACTCTATTCATTTTTTATCCTTCTTAGATTCTTTTTGCATGGACAAGCAAAAACCAGCACATGGTTCTATGCCACCCTCCTTCCAGCGTTTTCTACAGAAAAACGGAATTGTGGGTTTTTTTCAATGAAGAGTGTATCTTCCAATATTAAAATGTAGGATATCGTTCTTTTTATGGTTGCTTGTTACTCCATTATATGACAGTGTCTTCCCTTTTTTGTTTTACTGCTCCCTATTAATAGACCTTCATGATGTTTTCAGACTTTTGTTATGCAGTGGATGCTACAGTAAATATCCTTGTACATACATCATTTGGGCTGGTGGAACATATCTTTGGGAAAAGTCCCAAGGGAATTTGTAGAGCTGTTGGGTATAGGTATTTGGGGTTTTGACAGTGCCAAATTCCTCTCTCAGGGGGTTTTACTGAGTTACACACTGACACATGGTATGTGAGAAAACCCTGGTTTCATCATCTTGCTCAGCAGACTGTGTTACCACACTCTGGAGTTTTGCCATTCTGACGAGGAAAAATGGTATCTCAGTGTATTTTTTAAAATGGTATCTCACCATGTTTTAAATTTGCATTTTTACATAATGTTGAACTTTTTTATGTTTATGAGCTATTTATATCACCTTTTCTGTGAACTGTCTGTTATTCCTTCTTGCACACTTTGTGTTTGGTGGTTGCTCCTTTTCTTATCAATATTTAGAAACTCTTTATGCATTAGATACATGAGTACTTTCAAATCCAAATCCTTTTTGCAATTTGTCTTTTAATGTTGATTTTGCCATGTAAAAGTTTGTTTTTGTGGTACTGGATATTAAACCCAGAGCCTTCACATTAAGCTACATCCCCCGCCCTTCCCTACTTCCTTCCTTCCTTTCTTTCTTTCTTTCTTTCTTTCTTTTTTCTTTCGAGACTGGGTCTTCTCTAAGTCACTAAGTTATCTAGACGGGGCTTGAATTTGTTTCTCTTGCCTCAGCCTCCTATGGTGCATTTGCTGCCACACCCAAAGTTTGAATTTTTATAGAGAAGCATACATCTGTTATTCAGTGTCTTCTGGATTGTCATAGAAATGCTGCTCTATTCCCAGATTCAAAGAGAATTTTGAAAAGAACTTTGAAGACCTTTAGCTCACCAGCATCAGTAGATTGTCTTTGAGAAGATGGCAGTCATCTCCCTGCCTGGGCTAGATCATAGCTGTGTGGCCTTGGAGCTTCCTGTGGCTCAACCTGCATGTCTCTTGTTTGTAATGGAACTTCAGGGTGCTAATGCCAGACAAGGTTATTTCAGTTACTTCTTGAACTGTTACCAGACCAACTATGTTCTTAGCCTATATCTTATTTCTCTTCCTTGGCACTTTTTGAGGCCTGGGGGTGGGAAGAAGAAGGAAGGGTAGAGTGGGAGTGACCATCTGACCTGGGAAACTGCAGTGACCAGGAATTAACCAGGCCTCTTTGGTCCCATTTCACAAATACACCTTCACTTGTTGTGTTTGTGACCTTTAATCTCAATTGTTTTTCAGAAAGCCTTGGCACCTCAGTAGTGGAGGAGTAGCATTTTGGTCTTTGGCTTTTTGTGTGTGTTGCCTATACATTAAAATTTAATTATTTCAGTAATTTTAAGAGCCTGGCCCAATTGTAAGGAAGCGATGACAAAGCCTGGGAAGTAGTGATGCAAGTCAGGTAGTTTGACACCAGACTGCTGGGGGTGCTATCTCCTATTAAGGCCATAAAGGACAGTGACGGTTTGATAATCCAAACTGAAGCTATCATGATTATATGTTCTGGTAAATGGATATACTTTTTATTTATCCAAGCCACCCAGAGGGCTGGGAGAAGCTGAGAATTCACAGCATTCAAGGGGTAATTCCTAGGAGTTTATTAGAGTTTGTAAGTCAAGATTCATAATCCCTCAGATGGTCAGGCCTTTCTCATTTGGAAGGACCTTAATAGGTAGGTACTGTGATTTCCACCATAGTGTAAATTGATAGTCTAAGAATAGATTAAGTTCATCCTTTCCAAGGAGGTTGAAAGAAATAGAGAGAAAGGAGCGGGGAGTGACAGATGAGAGTAATGAGCTATAGCTTGTGAACAGGAAGGAGAATTACAGGTTGATTTCAATGTCCTGAGAAGGAAAGAAGAGAGGAGAATCAGGTACATCCAGGAAGGGGACAAGAGTGACATTTCAGACAAAATTGCAATGGGATCCTCTTCAATGCAAGATGAAAAAAATAAAATAAGCAGATCACAGCATAAAGCAGAAAATAATGATTTAGTTAATTCAATAATAGTTGAAGGATGAAAAGAAAGTTGAGAATAAATTGCTTTTAAGGAGTATCATTAGATCAGAATCATATCTATCATGTGTTATTTGCCAGACTAGTCATTCCCCACTAAACCAGAAGTTTCTGAAGAACATGGCATTGTAATAATTCAGCCCCATGCCAGAAACTAAGTCACTAGGTAAATGTTTGTGGGATGGATACATGATTTAATGATAAGTTTGTTTGGTGCATATTGGACTTCTGACCTAAGTTTAGACTGAATAAAAATATTTGTAGCCTTTGGCTTTGTTTTGACTATGATTCACCTGTTGTAAAGCTAGATGGAAGATACTTTAGCAACCACTCTTAGATGCAGTTGCCATTGCCACTGCTCCGTCTGCATTAATGAGCGGTCCCTCTACCTTTCTTTATGGGGAACAAAAGAGGAGTTGAAAAGTGAGCAGTGACCGGGGAAACTTCCCAGACATGTCCCTTTTATGTTTTCTTGCTGTGTGAAGCTATGACTGTTGAAGCTTTGCCAGTGTAAACCTTTTCTCACTCCCCAAGGGCCTGTGCTCCTATGGCTTGGACGTCAGTTGTGGATTCAGAAAACAGACTCTGTGCCTAGTGGGGATCTCAGGACAGGTGAAGCTTAGTCCTGAGTCAGTGATGGGAAGGCCAGACCTGGGAGAACAGAGCTGGGATCTTCGACCCAGTGAGGTAGACATGTTGTCCACAAAGGGAACAGCAGAGAGCAGCTAGTCAGGGACGAGGCAGGGATGGGTAAGTGTTAGCAAACAGAAGAGGGTTGTTTCCAGTCACCTTCATTCTGCCTGATGCTCGGGGAAAATGGGATTTGGGCCAAGATAGTCCCCAAGTATGTTAGGTATTCAGTGGCGGGAGAACAGTCCTGTGCAATAGGGCAAGATAGTCCTGTTAGTAAGAAGACCGCCAGAGGGGCTGGGGATTAGCTCAATGGTTCCACCACCTGCCTTGCAAGCACAAGGTCCCAGGTTCGATCCCAGGTACCATAAATAAATAAATAAATAAATAAATAAATAAGACCACCAGAAAGATGGGAGTTCCTCAAATAGTTTCTCACAACACGGAGCCTTTAGTCAAGTTCCGGAATTTAGAGATTTAGGAAGATCAAGAAAAGAGGAGATGGGAGAGTTCATTAGACCATTGCAGGCTCCTAGGTGGCTCAAGCAGGCTCAGAAACATTATGCTTAGCTGTCTTGATTGTTTTCTGATTATGACAAAATGCCCGAGACTGGGTAATTTATAAGGAATTGAGGTTGCTATGGTTTGGATAAGTGTCCCCAAGGTCCATGTGTCAAAGGCATGGTCCTCAGGCTAGCTATTAGGAGGTGTTGGAACCTTTAAGAAGTTGGCCTAGTGGGAAGTCCACAGGTCACTGGGGTCATGTCCTAGAAGAAGACTGTGAGACCCCCGCCTCTTTCTCATTCTCCTCACTTCTGGCCCCAAGATGAGTCGTTTGCTCCACCCTGTGCTCCCTGCCATTGCCACCCAGCTGCCCACTCAAAGCAATGGATCTACCTGATCTTGGACTGGAACCACTAAAACTATGAGCCAAAATAACCCTTTTGTCTCATAGGTTAATTATCTCAGGAATTTCATTATGGTAATGGAAGCTGGTTAACAGAGGTTTATTATTAGCTTATGCTTTCAGAGGCTAGGAAGTCCTAGAGCATGGCTCCTGCATCTGGCGAGGGCCTAGTGCTTCATCATAACATGGCAGAAGGCATCACATGGAGAGGCAGGGCAAGCATGCCAGCTTGGGCCTCTCTTCCTTCTCTGTGCCATCATGGAGGTCCCCCATCCCATGACCCCATCTAATTCTAATTCCCAAAAGCCTCGCCTCTAAACACCATCAAATATGGCTTTAGGGGTTAAGATTCTAACACATGAATTCTGAAAGACGCACCCAACCCTAGCCCCAGCTGCCTCACAGTTCGTAGGGAAGTGTCTGTTTTAACCATGAAGCTTCTCTACTTGGTAAAGTTCTTAACAGTTGCACAAGTAGGGTAAAGCATAATACTGAAATTTGTATAAATTATTAGTTTTAAAAAATGGAAATAGGAAAGATGCTGTGGGATCTAACATAGATAAGGAATGAAATAGGTTGAATTTTCCCCTTATTTGTTCTGCTTCCTTCCGAGCATCTTCAAATCCCTTGAGGCTGCTGCCCTAGAAGCTGATGCATTGGTGCTACAAAGGCTTTGGGGTCCTGCTGCCTGGGCCCAGGCTCTAGAGCTGCCACATAGTCGCCACTTGCCCACTGGCCAAGTCGCTGCCCTTCTGGCCTCAGGGGCCTCGTCTGTCAAATAGAGATCGTACTTCTACGAATGTCCTAGAATATTCTGAGGACAAATCAGAAATTGTACATACGTAAAAGGAATCGGAAGAGCAGGTGGGCTGTAGTCACTGCTGCTCACCGTAATTGATGACATTTGGTTCTTGTTTTAAGGGTTCATTGAAATGTTTGTGTGGCCGATGGAGTCCATGCTAATTTCATTTCTTCCTGTTTGTAACCAAGCCAGCCAGTATTTAAAGAAAGCTTCTGGTGGGCACTACAAGTGCAGATCTGGAAACTTCCTTCAGAGGCTGGCTGGGCTGAGTGGTGGCGCTGACCTTGGTGAGAAAGCACCCTCTAGGAACCAGAAAGGGAGCTTCTGCGTTGGCTGCTGGGCCACAGGGCCCTCTCTAGCATACACCCAGCCGTCTGTGCAGCCAGTTGCAAGGATCATGCTGTTCCCTTCAGGAGAACAAACAGTACTGAACATACAGAGAGGAGAACAAACAGAAAATGCTGAACTTGTGAGGCTGGAACTTGTCACTGAGGCTAGAAGCTTTGTGGGTCACCTTGGAAACCAGCCTGCCAAAGGCGAGTTCTTCAGAGACAGAGTGGATAAAGAAACCTTCCCCTAATACAGGGTAGCAGCAGAGAAGATGCCTTTCCCTGGAGCAGCCAGTACTGCTGCCCCAGTGTTCACTGATTTTTCAGTCTGCATCTGACTCTCTGTGGCCCTTACCTTCTGTTCGGGAAGCATAGGGGACTTGTCTGGTGAGTTCAAAGAGTTCACCAGAGGGCTGTTGCCGAGCTTATGTCCCTTCCAGATCAGTCACTGAGCTGATAGACTGTTGTCCTCACACACCCTATGTGTCTCTCCCCTTGATGGTCACCGCGCCACACTTAGCGCTCACAATAGGGACCATTTATTGAATGCACACCAAGAGCCAGGGACTGTACGAACATTTTTTTATTTTATTTGAGACAGGGTCTCACGATGTAGTCCATGCTGGCCTTGAACTCACTATGTAGGCCAGGCTGATCCTCCTGCCTCAGCCTCCTGAGTGCTGGGATTACAGGTTTGTGCCCACCTCAGAAGGTACTTTATTATCTTCACTATGGGCTGAAAAAACATGGTTTTTATAAGTTATACAAAGTCACAACCCTATGAAGCACTGGAATTAGGATTTCATCCAGGGTCTGCATACTTTTTTCAGTGATTGATGGATGGATTCATTGATTGATTGTGGTACTAGGGATTGAACCCAGGGAGCACTGAGCTCCATCCCCAGCTCTTTATTTTTCAGGTTTTGGGGGTTTTTTTGCTTTTTTGTGTGTGTTTTTGGTATGGGGGATTGAACTTGGGACCTTGTGTTTGCAAGGCAGGCGGCGGAACCACTGAGCTAAATTCCTGGCCCTTTATTTTTCAGTTTTGAGACACAGTCTTCTTGTTAAGTTGCCAAGGCTAAACTCAAACTTGAGATCCTTCTGTCTCAGCCTTCTAAGCAGCAGGGATTACAAGCGTGCACCATGATGCTGGGCTAAAGCTCATGGTTTAAAAAGCTACCTTCTACTGATCTCAGCACCAAGGTGCAGTTCAAAACTGTCCTCGGCATCAGCACCCTGCCTTGGGTAAGCTCTTGCACACATCTGATGTAGGTGTGTGTTCCGCTTTGTACCTTGAGCCAGCTGAGCACGTGGTCACTGTCGTGGCTGTGAGTCACACAGACAGCTCATGAGTGGAGAAATAGGTGCTGAATCCATCTGCTCTGATTTCTTTCTGCAGCGCTAAGTGGAAGCTGCCATGTTAGAAATGCTCCTGTTCCATCAAGGAAGTTGATCAGGCATCTAAATGGGTTTTTTTGTTTTGTTTTGTTTGGATTGCTGAGTACCCTCCTAGATTTAAGTTAAAATTTTTTAGCATTTTTAAGGAGTTTCCCTTGGTGATCTTTTTTGAAATTATTTGAAAATAGACATATTGGTAATTTTATAATTGGCTCATTTGTTGTGAAAGTGTTCAAATTGTTGCCTACTTGTTGGACTGTTTGGGGGAAGCTGAGAAGGTCTAAGAAGAGGTATGAATCATATAGGGTGAGGCAGACAGTTTTCCTTAGGATTCATTGGGAGAAATGAGATGAGAAGACCAGAGACAAACATACTTTTACAAAGGAGGAATTGTTCTGTCCTAATACAAATTTTCCAAGAACTTGCACGAAGAGAAACAAAGATCAGGCAAATGTCACATGAGTCACCTCTTGATGTGTATATAGGATGTGTCTTTTTCCTTGAAGGCAAAGAATAGACTACGTGTATTGTATTTGAATAAAGTAAAGCATGTTTAGGGTAAGTTCGTAGGCAGATTATGGGAAAATGACCTGCTGTCAATTCAATGGGATACAATACATAGTGCACTGAAGTTAAAGGTGCAGAAATAGTGTAGTGTGACGCACTGGAGACTGAAAGACTGCCTGTGTTTTGCTGAGTCTGCTACAAAGTTTTCTGCTTATTTTCACACTGCCGCACACTTACAAAATGCTAGCATTTGCAGGGTGCATTGGGGAACCCCAGCTGCTCCAAGGGCCAGGAGAGTAAGTGTGCCCCCAGCTGTGTGCTCCATTTCCTGGAGCATCATGGGACTGCTGTGGTGGACTCAGGGAATGACTGGTGGCCCCCTGGGAACAGATGACTCGTGTCTGTCCTGTTCTGACTGCAGTGTGCTGTGCCCATGGTAGACTAGGAGAGCACCAGGTACACACACAGCCCAGTCGTGTCATCTTCACACTGCAGTGGAGCTGTGGAAAGAATCTGTCTTCCTGATCTGCTGTCTCGATTTCACAAAGGCCCTGGCCCTCCACCAGCACAGGAGAGGTTTGAAGCCAGCAAGTGCTACAATGAGATGCTGATGCTGCCCTCACCGGTGGTCAGTAGCAGAGCAAGGTTTATTGTGTCCAGTATATGCTAATAGCTAACATACTGCAGAGAGATTAATTTGATAGTCATAAATGAAATACTACCATAACAGGAATGTGAAGTCATGTCTAAAAGGATAAGGAATGGTGAATTAGCCATCAGGGAAGATCCACGGCCATTCTTGAATCATTTATGTAGTAGCTGTCAAGCAAGAAGGCCTGCAGAGCTTGAAGAGCATCTTAAGTTAAAAAAAAAAATCAAGGCTTTTTGTTCCCTCTCTGTTCTGTCTCTGTCCCTCTCCTCTCAATACATATGATAGAAAGGAAAGTTGGTCAAAATCTTCTATCTGCATCTTTTGGTTCCGCTAACATACACTGGCTTTCTGCAGAATCCTAACCATTATTTAGGGAGCTGTAGTCTGTAAAACAAAGCAAACCCTTTATGTTTATTGAAAGAGGACACTGGTTGAAAAATACTGTCCTAAAAGAAACTCTTGCACGCAATTGTCTATAAAAAGTTGTGCAATATTTTTTTATGTAATCCCACTCTTTCATTGCATCACTGTTTCACTAAATCCAAAGATGGATTGAGACCAAATATTGAAGGATATTTTGTTGTTATTAGAGTCCTTACTACTCTACACCCAGTTGAAATGAGCCTGCTTTAACAGAGCACATATATTGTTGTACATTTGGCCCTCTGCACCAGCAGGTTCTTCATCTGTGGGTTCAACGAAGTTGCAGATTGAAAATACTAGGCAAAAAACTGCTTCAGTACAGATGGTTTTGTTATTACCTAAACAATACATTAAAACAGCTACTTACATAGCATTCACACTCCATTAGGTACTATTAGTAATCTGGAGGTGATATAAAGTATACAGGAAGATTTACAAATACTGTTATGAACAAATACAAAGTTACAAACAAATACTGTGTCATTTTTCTGTAAAGGACTTGAGCATCATTGGATTTTGGTATGCTTAGGTGTCCTGGGACCGATGCAACCCATACACCAAAGGATGACTATATTTGTGTGTATTTGCATAGATGGTTTTTGCTTAAAAATCAAGGAGTAGGTGTTGAAGGCAAAATTCTAGGTTAAAGCAATTTAGCAAATCCTTCATTACTTTACATTCCCATTCATTAATAAAGCAACAATATAAAAATAATTTTCCCCGCCTTTTATTTTTGCTTATCGATCTCTATTTAGAGATATGTACAATGTGTGACATTGTTAGTATCTTACTGTTGGAATCAGACTCCTCTGTAGCTGTTGACATATTTATAGCATGAAAAAACCAACAGTTTCTTGGAAATGATTTTGAAATCACTTTTCAAAGAAATGCTTCCTCACCCCAGTATGTATACTGCTTTTGTTACTGCTAGTGATTCTTTCTTTCCAGCCTTGTGGATATTTTTCAAAATAGTTTATAAGCTCCATCCCTGAACTACTTAGCAGATTTCATTTGGGTATATTGTGTCCTATGAAGGATTCACCTAGATGTGCATGTCATTTACATATATTGAAAAACATAATGTTATAATAATAGACAGCTTGACAAAATAAGGGTGTATATTGGTTATGGTACACCTGGTATTTCAAAGTCAAACCACCTTCAGCAGGCTCATTTGGGTTCTCCCACTAGTTGGTGCCATCATCTTTTTTTTATTTTCGGATCCTCTCAGCTTGATTTTCTTTTAAAGCTTTATCTGGACCTTAGGTGAAGATTGCTTTCATTTAATCATCACCCACTGAAATTTCCTGTGAAGCGTCCCATAGTCTTGTCTGGGTGGCTTGAGGTTAAGCCGGAACTGGAAAGCTTCTGGAAGGAGAAGCAGGTTGGTGGCATGCACACAAAGTGTTCAGGTCACAGGAGACTTCCCATCATCAGGCCAGGCTGCAACTATGTCTCCTTCCTGTAAATAGCATGATTGTTTTAATTACATTCTGCCACCGCTATTTTTATCTGTTTTAGAGTATTTGGATACAAGGTTGGAAAGCATGTTATTAAATTGCTGCTAATGCTTTGGCACCTTGTTATGTAACACTTGGCACACTGCAGTGTAGAAGGGGGCCCAAAGAGCCCATCTGGGTGGAGCCAAGGGGCTTATTGAAGTTAGAGTTGGGTACTGTGTGTCGCAAAGAAGAGAGACTCATTCAAGTTATCTTGAATCTGAGTACCTGGGTTGTGTTGACAGGATACATGAAACTGGAAACCAGGCCTGGAAAGCTGACCGGAAGCAAGACAGCTGGACAGAAGTGGCTCTTTCCTCTCAATTCCTGGCTCCTGGCATGCCACATAATCCACTTGTTGGCTTCTCTCTGCATTTCTGCTCCCTCTCTTCTTGCTGATGACTGGCTTTCTTAACCTTGACTTCCTATCTTTACTGCAGTGTCTGCTTCTGTATACCCTGGCCTCCTTGATACATTCTGTTTTTCATCGAATCTTTCTCCTTCTAGCTTCTGCCCCTGTAAATATTGGGGTTTTCTCTTAACATTTCTTAGCTCAAATTCTTGACAGGTGTGCAGTTGGGCTGCCTTATGTTTTCACTCTAGGCAGCATTTTAGCACTGTGTTTGACCTAATTGTAGTTCCTGGTCAAAGACAAATTAAGGCAACCCTGTTCTGTATAATGTCTCTACCTTCCCAGCTCTTTTTTCCCACACACATTCTTACTAATTCTTATGATAAGCCTTTGACCTTTATAGAAAGGAGCAGGAGCTGATTAGTTTGACAGTTACTTTCTCATTGCTGGGACAGAATACTCAACACTCATTAGTTAAAGAAAGAGAGGTTTATTTTGGATCAGTTTATAGAGGTTTCAATCCATAGTCAGCTGGCTCCAAGGCAGGTCAGCATGGCAGAGGGGCATGGCAGAAGAGAAACAGTCCATGGCAGGGCAGGCAGGAAGCAGAAAGCAATGAAGAGAGGAGGGATATACACTATTCCAGGCCATGCCCACAGTGACCCACCCATTTCAACCAGGCTTCACCTCCCAACATACACTCAGCTATAAAGCTGTCCCTCAGTGGACTAATCCAGTATCAACACACCAGTCACTTTTCAAAAGCCCCACCTACAGGTGCAAGAGGCTTTGGGAGAACATCTAGGTATAAGCCATAACATACATAGTTGCATTGTTATAAACTCTTACAGTTGGATCTTCACTATAATGCTGTTATTCCTAATTTTTATTATTTACTAAAACATATGTACATTTTACATAATTATGAGTACAGCTTTATTAAGTGCAGTTGCAATATTATAATAAATAGTTTAAAAAATAAAGTTTTAAGCTGGGTACATGGCATATGCCTGTAATCCCCATTACTACAGCAGGAGGATCACAAGTTCCAGCCAGGCCAGCCTGAGTAACTTAGGGAGACCTGGGCTCAGAATAAAAAATTTTAAAACAGCTGGGATATAACTAGGTGTTAGAGAATTTAGCATGTGTGATGCCCTAGGTGAGAGAGAGAGAGAGAGAGAGAGAGAGCAGTCCTAAGGGTCAAAAAGGTGTGATTTCTCCTGTACACTTTCATTCCTCATAGGTAAGCACTGTTAACAGTTGAACGTGCATCTTTCCAGACATTCTTAAGTTAGTATAACCAAATACAGCCTCTTCCTTTGCTTATACAGCCAACAGCAACACCATGGGTACTATCAGATTTAATAAATACTCAGTGATGAAAATGGTGAGACAAATTTAATTAATTCAGTGTTTGTAGCTTTTGAGACTGTAAGCCTTTTGATTTAAGATGAGCAAGGTATTAAACAGTCCCTACTACTGGATTAAGTAGTACCCTGTTGTGCATATGAATATATGCCAATTTGTAGCATTTATGAGCATCATACACCACAGGGGGGGGAAAACCAACTTTAAAAAAATCTAAAATGCAAACCCCAGGCTTTTCTCCATGGAAGTGGGTTTAGTGTTGACCCTGAGATCACATGTGGCGTCCTAGCAACAAGATTCTAACCCATGGCCATCTGTAATGAGATAGCAGTACTATCACAAGCATAGTAACCATCTACTGACTTGATGGCATGATCAGTCTTTGAGTAAAGAAACCCAAAGTAAGGGTGGAAGTAATTACCAAAACTAAAAATAGAAAATTGTTTTTCCATTATAAAAGTACTGAATTAACATTTGAGAAAATTTTGGAAGCACGGAACATAATGAATGTAAAATTATCTCACTAATGTTAATATTGTATTTTTGTGATCTTCAAAAATAATATTAGATTATAATTTGTAATATAGGTGAGATTATACTTTCTGACAAATTAGGATCATACAAAACAAAAATTAGTTTTGTGCTGTCTTTTTGTATAACATACTAGATACATTTTACCGGGCCATTCAATAATTATTGAGGGCATGATTTTAAATATGTAAGTATTACTACATAGACATACTAAATTTATTTAGACATTCTAGGTTATTACCTAAGTATAATTTCTAATTCAGAATTATTTCTACTTCATTATATTTCATTATAAAGTTGTTCTTTAGCTCACAGATGCTCCAGTTTATTCACAGATGTACTAAGCACACGCGAGTTACAAGAAGGTGGGTTGTCATTTGGAGCATTGGCTTCTATAAATTCTAAGCTCACCTGAGAGATGGGGTGGGTAGAGTCTCACACCTAGGTGTCCAGGAAGGGATGGCTTGGCTTCTCTGCTAGAATCAGGGTGGGCTTCATAGCCACCAGCTGCTCCCACAGGCCCAAAAAGGCCCCTCCTTCCTCCTTAGGCTGACCTTGGCGGGCCTTGGTTCTGCATGTCAGGTTTTCAGATCTGCTCTCGACCAAATAGAATCAATACACCTTCCTGGAAGGAAGCAGCTGTAAATCTAATGAAACAGCAGCTGCCTCCTCTCACAAGGCTGAGGGCTCATATGAGGAACTGGATCACACAGATGCTTGGAGTGTTTTTCCAGTATGTTCAATCCCTTTGACATCATTGGTCTATAGTAGAGTGGACTTGAATTTCAGGCAGAAGTCTGAGAACAGCAAGCGAGTCGGTGGGATAAAATCGCAAGCACATTTGTTGAAGACAGGACCAGGTTCCTAGGGGTGCAGCCTGTGCACTAGGACCTGTGCTGAGAAAGGCCCAGGCTTGGCTTAGTGTCCTACTGTCACCATCTTGAAAGTCTTAAGAATTTTTGAGCAGAAGAATCCACCTCTTCATTTTGCACTAGGCCCTGAAAATTACATAGTTGGCCTGACTAGCGTATAAAGTAGTGTCTTTTAACCGGAGATATTTAAATGTTTCCTTTTGTGTTGCTGCCCCAGAAGGAAGAAAAAATATCCATTCTAACTGCTCTCCTTTTATGCGAGAGAGGAGCAGGCAGGAGTGGCAAATGTGGCCTTTAAGAACGCCTGCAGAGTAAATTGGAGCAGCTCCTGGAAGACTCAGCCTTCCAGGTGCTGGGGACAAGGAGGCACATGCTAATTGGCTGCTCCGCAAGCTCTGCGGAGAAAATGCTCTTCAGATGTCAGCTCTCTGCTCTGTTTGTTTATTAACCAGCCTA
This sequence comes from Heterocephalus glaber, assembly GCF_000247695.1. The sequence goes on along the minus strand of NW_004624853.1, from coordinate 112,695 downwards.
TGTTTTACCTTTTGGGTTGAAAATTTGAAAGTCACTGGCTTGGGTTCTCCTAAAAGGATGCATGTCACAGACCCCGAGGGCCAGACTTACAGAGCAGGCACTCTGTGTCCCTTAGCTCTGTCATTCTGTCCCCTTTAACCTGCTTCTCGTTTTGTAAGAAATGAGGTAAGGGTCTCTGGGGGAATCATCTAATACTCTAGATCACATTCGCAACACTTTGGAACCTGAGGCCCTGGGGATAACTATACAATAAAAACCTCAACTGGGAAGTGATATCGATTTTCATTTTAGTTTGCATTGTGATAAATATTTTTCTTTTCTCAAGTTATAGAATTGAATATGCTCTTTAAAATTATGCATATGATCCTAATAAACAGACTCCTGAGAAAAATGATTGCCCTAGAACTTCTCACTCCTTATTTGGTTCTATTTAAATTACGGGCTTTTGAATTGTTTGTTACCATTCTGCCTCCAGCTAAGAACAGAAATTGAAATTAAGTGTGTGGAAATCTAATTTATCCCTTGAATTAAAAAAATGAAGAAATTGATGGTTTTTATTTTTTATGACTTTATAATATACTTTTAAAAAGTATTTTATATGTACTACATTTTACGAAAGTCTCATCCTTCAACAGATTGGGAACTTAAAAACATGCAGACAAAAACTGATTCTTAACCACAGACGGTGTGAGAAGCGCTGTCCTCGTTGGCCATGTATTTGCTATACCGGTACATTTCTCATCTTTCCACTGATGAGGATGAGTCCCTGTGTTCGAGTGCCTTATAACTGGCGCCTTTCCCTGAGAAACCTATTGTCCTGAAGTGTGCCGTGATGCAGAGACAGCTGTTGATATTGACAGGAAAGAGCTCTGTGTGGCCCACTTACGCCAACATTTCCTAATAAACTTTTTGAAAAAACATTTTTACCTAAAGATGTTGGAGGCAGTAGGAAAATATGGTACTTAGGAAAATAAAATTGCTCTCACAGTGTTTTCCATGGAAGCTAAGAGGGCTGGTGTTGGGATGGATTAAGTACTTACCCACACCATTTTAGGCTCTTTCCCTTATACCTGAACTTCAGAATACCTGTGAAACTCTGAGGTTGGAAAGAGAGAACACTGCCCCCATGTCCTGAACATAATGTGGCTAGCCAACACTAGCCCATGTTTACCTACACTTTTTATCTATGTGGACATGTGACCTCAGAGCATGGGGCTGACCTTCACCTAGCAATTTTGGCATCCCTCACAGTGCGCAGATAACCATTTCTTTTCTCTCCTCCCTGGTCCCTCGGTCAGTATGGTGTGCAAACACTGTTCACCAGTTGGTGTGGAGGGCACAAGTGCTTTGACTGGCTAACTGAAACTTAGGGCATTGTTGATTTTGGCAACAATTCTTTATCTCTGGACTGATTTCCAAAAGCCTCATCCATGTACCCTAAAGGTCTCTGCTTTTGCTCGAGCATAATTCTAGAGAAATCTCAGAATTCAACAACAAATTACTTCTGAAATTAGAAAAATTGCTTCCCAATTTCAGATATAACATTTCAGATATGAGTTTAATGCATATGCTTTGAGATTGGTTTTTTCAGCCTCTGGTCTCAGAGTCCTCTTATTATGATTCTTAGACAATTTTATTTAAGGCGGATTTAAACTTACTATACTGGGAACTGCGGTAGAAAGATGAAGTTCTGGAAGTAATTCTTTGTTTCTGTTAGAGTCTATCAAGTTAAAACTGTGTGGTTTATGTATAAATTTCAGCACAGTGTGCCTAATGTTACAGTAGGCTTAGGGAATCCCAACATAAATAAGCCAGTACCTGCCTTCAAGGAGCTCATGGTCCAGTGGCAGAGAATACTACATTTTAATTTCTAAGTGGGAAACTGTGTGGTCATTACTTTAATAATACATAGTGCAAGGTGGTTTGCAGAACCCAGAACAGGGAACTGTTAGTTACCAGAAGATATCGGGGGGTTGGGTGTTGAGGGGATAGGGAGAATACTAGGAGAAAGCAGAATGAGTTATGAGATCCTTGACCTGAATATTGAGGGAAATACAAGTTTTCCAGGAAATAAAAATGACAGTATTTTAGATGAAGTGAAATACTTGTGCAGAACACTGAAGGCATTAAAAACAAGCAAACAAAAAGGCTGGTTAAAAGAAGTATAAAAGTCACTAGTGTGGCTAGAGTCCATATTTTCTACCAGCAGGAGTTTCTGGACGCATTTGTTTAATTACTTTCTGCCCAGTGTCATGTAGCCCACATAGGTGCTAAGATTTCCGGGATATGTATCAGTTACATCTAGGGAGCAGAAGGCAGAATAACCAGGTCATACTGGTGCCCTATGGAAACCTTCCATCATCCCAGATAGTAAGCCATGCTTGGCAGTGATGCCCAGAGGCTGCATACACTGATCCAAAGTTTTGGATTTATGTAGAAGATAGACAAACAAGTAAGTTTAAGTATACTGCTTCTCTGGCTTTAGACAAATAAAGGAATATTTGGTAAAATGAATATAATAGTGAAAAACCACTAAATGGTAAACTCTGAATGTCTAACCTGTACCTCTTAGCAAATATCAGCGCACTAGGAAAGGCAAATAATTCACTGAAAGGGAAACTAGAAGGTGAATAAACAGGAAAGGGTACTCTAGCTCAATAATAATCAGGGAAACAAAAATTTAAAGAAAAAAATAGATACCTTGGCAATGTGTGTGGATACCTTGGCAATGTGTGTGGATACCTTGAGAGTGATTAAAATTTAAAATTCTGGTAATACTAATGTTGTCGGTGCTGTAGAGAAACAGGCATTCTCGTACTTCCCCGGTCAGATTATAAACTGGCACAGCCACTTTGGAGAACAATTTTGTAATGTGTAATCAGGTTTTAAAAAACTCAAACCAGGGCCAGGGATTTAGCTCAGTGTTGCCGCTACCTGCCTCGCAAGCACAAGGTCCTGAGTTCGATCCCCAGTACAAAAGAACCCCCCAAAATCCTCAAAGCACCATTATAGAGACACATCCACAAGCATTCATGTGTCCAGAATATAATCACAGTGGCTATTGTAGCCATAAAATGGGAATGAACTCAACTGCTCTTTCCTAGAAAAATGAATGTTGTGGTATATTTATACACTGGAATATTGTGCATTTTAAATGAATCAGATTTATAAGTAAATGCTAAAACATATGACTGCACAAGTAAGTTTTGCAGTATCTACTATTTATCATTAATGTAAAACTTTGAGAGGTGCCCCAGAGTTAAATGTATCTTCATGTACAAACAAATGGGCAAATAAAAATGTAAGAAGCTGGTTGGGAAGAATACAAAACAGTTTGAGAATGGTTCAGGGAGTGAAGACTCTAGGATTGAGGGAATAAATACAAAAGGATCTTTCTTTTAAAATACAGGTCTGAAGCAGAGTGGTGGTATGTTTTATAGTTCCCCATACTTTTCTGTGGTTTTTAATATTTTTCTAAACACTAGTGCTTAGTACATCCCAGCTGCTCCCTGAGGTGTGCACTGTTATTATTTCTGTACCACACAGAAGGGGCACAGAGAGATTAAGAAATGACTGGGATGTGAGCCTAGGCCAAGAGCACTCCTCTGCCTATTCTGTCCTGGACTTCATAGATCTGGACTGCACCTCTGGTGGGCCTCATGGCTAAAGGAATATTGGGAGGCCAAGTGTTAGGTCCGTCCAGTTCCACAGAAACTACCCAGGGTCGTCAGGAGAGGGACTGGTGTTTTTCATGAGCACCTTCCTATGTCCTCACGCTTGCCTGCCCCAGTCCTACCCCCAGAGGATGATGGGGACCTCAGCAGGGCAGTGGACCTGCCAGCCTGCCCCGTCCAGCCGGGCCCCAGGTATGAGCGTGACTGTACGCTCTAGTGCCATAGCCTCATGGGAAGCTGAAACGTCCCACTTCAGAACATTTTCTGAATCTCCTAGCAAACAGCATTTTTGTGTTACAAGATACCCCTGGACTAATATAATACGTAGGTGCAGACAAGAGTTATTTTGAGGGCCATAATTTGATTTAGTTATCTCAGGCGATCAAAGATTATTTAACACCAAAAATAGCTAACTAGAACAGCTGTTGGAACAGCGCTTTGTGTGGGAATGGATGCAAAGGTTCAGTATTTTGACAGCCGTTTCAGAGCAGTGAATACACATACTTCTAAGAAAATCCTGATTGCTGCTTCTAGTTTTCTGTGTGAATACAGAATAGGTATAGGAGTATTTTTGCTTTCCTAGAGTCTTGGCAGTGTATCAGTAAACGTTAACCAACACAACAACAATTTATTATTTAGGTTTTTAAAAAATACCTAATTTGTTTGTTCATCAAAGATGAGCTCAGTGCTTACTGTCCTCCAGGCCAAGTGTAAAGCCTTTGGATCACAAATAATTAGATGTGGTCACCAAGGAATTCCCAACCTGGAAAGAAGAAATAGAACAAGGCATGATGTGAGAGTAATTTTTTTTTTCAGTACTGGGGATTGAACTGAGAGCCTTGCCACTGAGCTGTATCCCTAAACTTTAAAAAAATTTTTATTGGTTCCGGGGATCGAACTCGGGACCCTGCGCTTGTTTGAGGTAGGTGGCGGCACCACTGAGCTAAATCCCTAGCTCTCCCTAGACCTTTTTAATTTTTTTTTTTTGAGACAGAGTCTCAGTAAGTTTGCCGTGTGGGACTTGAACTTGTGATCCTCCTGCCTCAGCCTTGTGAATAATATTAAATGTGATAAGCATTACAGAAGCAGAAGTAGGAGAGAGAGAATGAGCAAGAGGTATCATTAAACGATTAGGTGTTTATGACTTGAGGGGGGTGGGTGACAAGAGTAGACTAATGTTACAAATGGAAAGAAAAGCCTGGTCACCATGACAAAAGCATCCACAGACTCAGCATTCTGGGTTAACACAAAAATCAAATATTGATCCATTTGATTGGCCATCTGTGCACCTCAGCCCACAATATTACATTGTTTGCATATCCAGTTCCTTAAATTTTCACCAAAAAATTTCTAATTTAAAAACATTTTAAAAGTGCTTCAGCATGGACCCTGTTGCACATGTTTGTTAGCTTTCATCTAAATTTGAGTGGAAGTTGGTGCTGCCAGATGAGAATGCATTCTTCGGCTTGGTGAGTGAGCTGGCATCTCTAATCAGATCTCACTCCACAGGGTCTACATTAGGCAGATCAGTTTTCTTTATGTCGGTTTGACATCAGACGTTTTGTTAATTAGAGTAATGGAAGTTAAAGATGGATTTTAATTAGGATCATTTGTGATAATCAAGATAAGTGGATTGAGTTGGACCATTTCAGAGACCTTTCTTCTGTTGTGTTACAGAGTATAAAAGTTTAGTGAGCCTTAAGAATGGAGAATCTGAGGCTCCCAGAAACTGGATCTTCTTGCAGTAGCTGAGTGAGGACTGCAGCATTCCAGCCCCAGCACTGACTCTGTTCACAGCTCTGCTCAGGGAGTTTTGCCTGGTCTTGGAAGAGTCTCTGTCCATGACATTCTTGTAGAAACTTCTAAAACCACATTGCTGATCCTTGACCTCAGGCCTCCAGTTCCAACCTGAAATGTGCATTCCTGAGAACCAACAAATGTGACATTTGTGTAGTCTTTGCATTTTATTTTTTTCCTTTGATTCAAGCAGTATTACCAACATTCAGTTATCATGAGTGATGCATCTGTATTTCTAGTTGACATGGCTGTCTTAGTTACTTTGTCATTGCTAGAACAAAATAACAGCCACCCTCAAGTTAAAGGAGGAAAGGTTTATTTTAGCTCACAGTTTGTAGAGGTTTCTGTCCATAGCCAGCTGGCTCCAAGGCAGAGCAGCATGGCAGAGGAGAAACAGTCCATGGCATGGCAGACAGGAAACAGAAAGACTTCCCTCTTTCCCTTTTTATTATATCCAGGCTACAAGCCTATTGGTTGGTGCCACCCACACCCAGGTTGGGTCTCCCCTCTTCAGTAAATCCATTACCCATACCTAGAATTATGCTAATTCAATCAGTGGACTAATCCAGTATCGAACATCCATGATCTATTATCACACACCCATGATCCAGTCACTTCCCAAAAGCCTTATCTGTGAGCACATGACACTTTGGGGGACATCTAGATATAAGCTGTAACAATATCTCACTGATAAGTAATTAATTTCTAGTTAATATAGGAGGAAACTCAGCTATTTCAATGAGCACTTTTTTGCTTTTGTTATTAATGTACTATTTTATCTGTAGATAATGAGAAATAATTGGATATCTTTGTAGTAAATCCAAGTCACAATAATGCAAACCAAAAAGCACATGTGTGGATTTGCATGAAGTGGAAACACATACCTTTGGAAAATTCTGCGGGCTGTAAGAATTTTACTCTTGTTGTATTTCATACAAGTCAGAGCAAAGAAATTGATTTCCACTTGAGCAAAAGTTTGTTATTGTTTTCCTGGTGTGTTCAAATCAGCTAATGGTCACTTTGGTGAGAATCTAAATGAATGCTTTATGCTCAGACAGTGACCAAGGACAACTGTTGGACTTCCCCATGGTCTACCTCACCTGGGCTTCTTGATTAGTAACTCTAGTTCAGGAAGGCAAGTGCTATTGTGATCATTTTACAATGGAGGAAATCAAAGCAATGAGAAGGTAAATGGCCTGTCCACTCCACGGAACAGGCTATAACAGCCAGAGCTGAAATTGAGCTTTTCTGAACAGGAGTTGACTAGTCCTTAGCTATTTCTATCACCTGAGGCTGCCAGAGCTGGGGAAGTGAATATCAGGGCATTGTGCCTATGGAGATAGTATTTGATACAGTCAGAGCCAAACCTTAGAGCATTATTGTGAAATGACACATCAAGAGATACTTGTGGTGATGTTTTCAGCAGAACTTACGGGTCTGAGTCAGCAGAACTTGGCAAGAAGCCTGCTGTAGTCAGGCCTGAGCTTGGGGCTTTCTCATGGGCTGTTCCCTTTCAGTGGTGCCAGAGCGAGGGAGTCAGTGGGCCTTTAGACTCTTCCACCAACCATCATCCCCCAAAGCCTGCAATCTTAAGTTAATTAAGCTTAAATAAAGGGATGTCTTGACAGGTCCTAGTCAGGTTTCCTAACCCCTCATTCCAAACAGCCTCTTGCCCCAAGTCCTGTTCTCTCAGTCTTCAGAAACAATTCTGTGATGGTGATGTTGTCCCCATTTTGCACTTGAGTAAAGCTGGAGCTTTTGAAATAAAATCAGCATCCCCTAAAATTATGCATTCCATAATTAGGTCTAAAGTCCTAATTGATCCTTCTGAGTCTAAGCCCTGTTCTAGTCTGGGTTCTATGTAGCTTAGGACTAATTATGGGCACTTAAATTTCGGAAGTTGCTCTAGTTGGCTTCCCATTACTATTGCAGAATACCTGAGATAATTATGCAAGAAAAGGTTTATTCTGTTCACAGTTCTGGAGGTTCCAGTCCAAGACCCATCACATTGGGTCTCTGGTGAGCATGAAGAACAGCTGTGGTGGGTAGCCCCTGGTGGTGTTGACTGCTTATCTCATGGCCAGAAAGCAAAAAGGAGAGAGGAAGAAACCAATATCCACAGTCTCCTTCAAGGGTACACCATGAATGACCTAATGACCTTCCATAAGTCCCATCTCCAGTAGGGCCACCCTGGGGACCAAGCCTTTAGTGGGTCTTTGGTGGACACTTAGCCTATTGCAGAGTGTGTTTGTGTGTGTGTGTCAATGTTATTTTAGAGTGTTGTGGAATATGTTTGGTGTCTAATGTGGGCTCAATGTGGACAGAGGAGGCCCCCTTTCATTTTTTTTATTTTTTTCTTATTTATATATATATATATATATATATATTTATTGGTACATTTTAGATATGAAATACATTTACATTTATCATTGGGTGTTTGTACCAGAACATGATGTATCTTAGTTCTTATTTTTTCTCCCATTACCTGTGCACCCTTCACCCCCTCCACCCTTCCCTATTTACACAGAGTTTGATTTCATTTTTTTCTCATAATTTTTCCTTTCCCTTCTTCCCTTTCCCCTTCCCCTCCCGCCATCCCCAAACCCTAGGACCTTTTCTTATTTGAAATTATCAATTATTCATTTTAATCATTTTCATCCTTTACACTTTCAGTTTCTCACACTAGAGAAACTATTCGGTATTTACATATGTGTGTCCTATTTATTTCACTTAAGAGTATGGCCTCGATAGGCATCCATTTAGCTTTAAATGTCTCTAGTTTCTCATTGTTTGTGGCTGAGTAGTACTCCATTTTATAAAAAAAAAACATATCTTTATCCAGTTTCCAGTTGATGGGCACTTGGGCTGTTTCCAAGCTTTAGCTATTACAAACTGTGCCACTATAAACATAGG
>NW_004624853.1:47620-102196 GCF_000247695.1 Heterocephalus glaber | reverse complement strand
AAGAGAAAAAGGCAGAATGAAAGAACAAAGATGTGAATGGAATCATCTAACAGCAACAGGGAGGCTAGATACCAAATTTACTTTCCTTTAAACCTAATGATAATCAAGAGAAGGAAAAAGAAAAGAAAAAAACAATAAGGGAGAAATCCGAATTCAGTGCAGAAAGGAACAAATAGGGAGATGAGCAATGTGGGACAGCGAGAGAATGAGTGAGAGAGAAAGAAAAGATAAAAAAAAGAAAAGCAAAACTTTGAAGAGTAGAAAAAAAGTAAAAATTAAGAATTAAAAATAAGAGAAAAAAAATTTTTTTTCTTTTTTTGCAAATAGCACTAGAAATTATGGGCCTCCTTCAGGGTATGTCTCTGCTGTCACAGTAGGCCACGTAGGAATCCCTGTGCATACACAAGTCAATGAGTCTCAGCAAGCCAGCAGCAGACCAAGTGCGTTGGTCTGATGTGCCTTTATTGTAGAGATTCTCTTTACCTTTCTGCTGAGCTTCAGTTTTCATCGAGGAGCCTGAGAGGCCCTCTTTCTGTTACTAACTTCTGCTCTATCTTGTGGCGCTCAGGACAAGGGTCTTTGTAATCTCCTGTGTCTCTGTAGTGTGGGACCAGGTAGCAGAAAAGCCAGAAGGTAGGCGGCCCATGGGGGGGGGGGGGCAGACCTCACCTTGGCGTGGGCGTAGCCCGGTATAGCTTGTGGGGCTTCAAGCTGCTTGTCTCTCCTGGCCGGTCACAGCTTAGAGAGCGTCAGATCCAGGCCCCCCTTTCTTGAAAAGGGTACATTGGATGCAAGGTGGCTGAAAAAGAAATTGGGCTGATGACAGGTTCACATTCTGAAGCTGTCAGCATCCTTTCGCTGTCACCACTGTATCAGACAAATCGGCTTGGAATGCTGAAAAGAGTTTGAGCAAGAAATGGGGGCTGTGCCTGCCCTACACCAGCTGGTGTGCCTCCGCCAGACTGTCTGGGAGACTACTCAGAGGTGCCTTCCACTCTCATAAGCTGGTTAATGTAGGAAGAAATTAAACTGCCCCTGCTTTTAATTTCCTTTTCCTCGTCAGCTTTCCTCCTGAATGGAGAAGGTCCTGCCTTTTCTTAAATGAGCCTGGGTATAGCGAGCATTTTCATTTTTCTCAGATAAGTCACTGATCATATTTACTGAATGGTTGAGCTTTTCTGGACTTTGTCAGTGTGAACAGGTGAACAGGTGACTACACCCCTGAGGGTGTAGTCAGCCCTAGATAAGTGGATCATTGAGGTTCCCAACCCACAGAAGTCAACTTTGTGCTTCTAAAAGTGCCTGTCCTGATCCTCCACCTTATTACCTCATCAGTTCAGATTAGAGTAGGCTTTAGTTATCTCTGGCTATAATGATCAGTGTCACACTGGCGAAGAACTACTTTTGAAATGAGAAAATTTCCCTTTCACACCCCTGGTTCATTCATTCGAAAACACAGTGTTAGACCACAGCGTGACCTTCTCCTCTCCTAGATTACAAGGGCCCTAGGCACTCTATCTCATTTTGCTTCGCACCCCAGGGGTTTGCCTTGCACATAGTGGAAACTTAGTGTTTGCTGAGCTGAACTGCACTACATCTTTCAATACAGAAGGGAAGTTGGACAAATTAAAATACAGGACAGCAAGGCTGGCAAGCTGAATCAAGTACATGCCTGGTTCCGATGGCTTGTCCAGTTACTTAAATTAAAGATTTATTTCATAGCCAAAAAAAGAAAAATGATACACATAGGACATAAGATGGACAAAGCAGAGACTCCAGCAGATAAGTGCTTGCTCCTGTGCTTATTTTTATTATGAACAGACATAATTACTGTCCCATCATGCACCGGGGACTGTGTTGGGGACTTTGAGGCCCACAGACATTTCTCAGCTCACGCTGTTTCTCTTGGAGGTTGTAGAAACAAGTAAGCTAGCGGCAGTGCCACCACATGTAAGAAAAGTTTTGCCAAGGCTCCTTGACATGGGAAGTGGGACTGGTGGTGGGAGATGGAGCAGTGGGGCTTAGTCACACTGCCTCTGGGAAGCTGGGGAAGTAGTGAGGAAATCCTTACCTATTTCCCTGCTTCTCCATCTTTAGGCCTCCTGGTGGGTACCCTTGATGTGGTGTTGGACTCCAGTGCCCGGGTTGCTCCTTACCGAATCCTGTACCAGACGCCAGACTCTCTGGTCTACTGGACCATTGCCTGTGGTAAGTAGCAGTATCCTGAGACATTCAAGGCTACAGAGAAACTTTAGGATTAACAGCTTTGAATCAGAAGGGAAGGAGCAAATACTTGCTGAATGCAATTACAATGAATCTTAGCCATTTACACATGAACCCAACTTCTTAATGTTTAACACTGTAAAGGTTTCTCTCTCACTCTAAGGTCCCATTGGTATCATGTAGCCTTCTCCACCTGTAATGATACGCCATGGAAGGAACACAAAGCCTCCGAGGTCAATTTATAATGGCAGAATAGGAAGATAGAACAGACCTGAGCTTAACTTCTAGTCCCAGAAGTGGCACATACCACTTTCCATTCATACTCCATTGGCTGGACCTAGTCACATGGGCCCACCCTAACTGCAAAGGAAGCTGGGAGATGAAGAGGAGCATGGGACCTCTTTGGATGTACTAAGCAATACTTCCTATGAGTAAAGATTACTCATTTCTCCTGCTGCTAATCTGTATGCTGTGCTTCAAATGGTGGCAGGTAATCCTGCTAGATCACTCACAAGAATTTCTAATCCAAAATAACTTAAGGTTAAGTTATTTGTTTGCACATGGCTTTTAAAATAAACACAGGAAAAGCAAGGGCACTGAATACTTTATTTTGCCTCTACTTAATGTTGTCAATATTAATATACTTTATGGAACACTTTTAGATTTACAGAAAAAGTGAACAAATACTATAATTCAGAGAGCTTCCATTTTCTTCCCAATACATAGTTTCCACTATTAGTAATATGTGAGCATGGTACATTTGCTAAAATTAGTGAACCAATTATAAAATAAAGTCAATAATATATTCAGATTTCCTTAGTTTTTCCTATATGCTGTTTTTCCACTCCAGGATTTCACCAGTATCCCATTATTACGTTTGGTTATCTCATCCTCTCAGGTTCCTCTTGGCTATGGAAGACCAGGGATGACCTTGACAACTTTGAGGAATGCCAGTCAGTTGTGTAATAGAATCCTTTATGAGGACAACCACAAGAAAAAGTGTCGTTTTCATCTTGTCATGTCATGGGTACCTGTCACCAACAGGAACTTCTGACTGTTGACATCCTAGATCTCCTGCTTTATTTAGTTTTTCTGGTTTCCCCACTGGGAAGCTACTCTTTTCTTCTCCTTGGAAAATTATACTCTGGAAGAAAGTCATGCACAGTCCATTTTTAAGGAATGGAGTGTTTTCCCCCCTCTTTTAGAATATCTCTATGTAGTTTTTATTCTACATTGTATGTTTGTTCTCAATTTTTAATTTATGCAGTTAATGTCAGTATAGACTCATGGATATGTACTTTATATTTTGAGTTATAACCCATCTATTTTAATTTTGCTTGAATTGTTCCAGCTTTGGTCATTGGGAGTGCTTCCAGTTGACTTTATTCAGTTTTTAAATTGATCTCTCTACTTGGTAGGAAGTGCTGTGCTAGAACCTAAAGACATCAAGACAATTACATCTGGTCTCCGTTCTTGAGAAAATCATGCTTTCGAGAGGATGCAGTAAATAGTCATTTATAGCCCAAGTTGAACAGTTACCATAGAGTTTCATTTGATTCTGAATTCCCAAGAAAATACAGGATTCTAGGCCAGCCTTCTGTGTTAACTGGGGGAAGTATCTGGGTGTGATTTAAAGCTGCTGGAAAGCTCGAGTGACCTAGTAAGACTTCCAAAAGTATTTAATAGTACCTGAAATTCCAACATGGTAGTTATATTCCTTTAGAAATATTCTGGTTAAGATGCAAACAGCTCCAGGAGGAGACATTTGACTGTAGTTAATCATTTATACTTCCTTTGAATGAAAGAATGGCATAACTAGTATTCACTCTTTTTCTGGGGCTTTGCCATTCTGTGACACAGGTCTTTCTATGAATATTCATGTGGAGTAGAACCTACGGTGGTAATGTTGAGTTATTCCTGAGTCATTTGCCCAGCCAGGGCTAAGGAACACCAAGTTGTAATTGCCAGTAGCGTACTTTATAGCCCAAAGAGACATACTTTCATTTTTCCAGTAAGTAAACCCTGTCACTGTTGTATGATCTCATTATAATCAACCCAGAATGGTTTTAGCTTTTGTATATATTGATTACCCATAGAGACAGCTTCAGATTTCCTTATGGTAGACTCCGCGGAAGTGACAATCATTGTTAAGTTCCATTCGCTCATTAATCATTGTTTCTTAACGATTTCCAATTAAAATCCAAATTACTGGCTTCCTTTCATGAGAAGATTTAAAGAGCGGAAGCTACTACCTTAAAAAGATTTCTTCAATATGCTGAACTTTGTAATCTTAGTGTCCTTCATAAACTATAAAGTTGGTATTTGGTAGGAAAATACATTGAAAGCTTTCAAATTTGCTTAAGTTTCATGAATTGTTGATGTAAGAGAACCTTCAGCAGAACGTTGAGTGAGTCTAATTCATTGTCCTGTAGGAACCATAGATTATAAAACCTTGTTCTGTGCCATGTGTCTTGAAATCATCAGCAAGCATAAATTGAATTCAACTAAAGGAAGTTTCTTCCATCAACGTCTGGACATATACATCCTTCTGTAGATCAGCCAGACCTTAGCTGTAAACCCTAGATGTATGATCTGCCTTAGACTTGCGTCCCGTGAAACCAGGCAAGAGGAATCTTTGGGACCCAGTGTAACTTTGTGCCAATGTAATAGTCACTTGGCCCTTGGAAGCATTAACTGTATTGTGTAGTGGAGACCTTACCGATAGTATAGCCCTAGTTACCTAGATTTGGCCACCCATTAATTTAGCTTTGCTCTTCTTTACCATTGCTAATCTCATCTGAACCTACTCGGTCATTCAGTTTCAGAGTTGAAAGATACATCAGCCATCACCTCATCCACCCTCTTATTTTAGAGGGAAAGAGAGGCAAAGTGAGTTTGCCCAGCTCACATTCCCTGTTACCACGAGTTCCATGGAGCTCAAGCCAACTTCTCAAGTCTCCATGATCCTTCCCAGGAATTTTTAAGTGGCACCGTGCTGGCTCTTGTGATTAAACATTCTTTTAGTCAGTAGCTCTAAGACTCAGATTTAATTAAAGATTCCTAATTGGTGTGTTCTTGCTCTTTCTCTACAATAGACAGAAAATGTGGGGTAATTCGGTCGCTTTCCACATGAGACAGACATAATGTGCAAGTTGGCAGGTATTGTTACAGCCCTTTCTTGTTCTGTGTACCTCAAGGACTCTGTTTGTATCCTTGGGAACACAGCAGCTTAAAAAGAAACAAAAACTTTGCTTTTTAAAAAAGTACTGCATGAGAATATAGATGAGCAAAAATAATAAAAGAAGGAAGAAATGATTGCAAACTACAGATATCACCTTCTAAACCTAAAACACACACTTTAAATACTTTATATACTTATACTTACATGTAAATATATGTATACTACATATCATATGTTAAATATATATGGTATATGTGCATAGATTTTAAAGCAAATAAAATGAAAATTGTATTTGATATGTTGAAAATAATTTCCATACCAACAAAATATTTTGTAATATCAGTTTTCATAAATAGATATTTTATTGTATGTATGACAGTTTTTCTAACCACTGTGCTATTATTAAAAATCTAGAGTATTTTTCCCTTGATATTGCTACATTCGGACCAACCTTAATGTGTATCCTCCTTAGCAAAATCTTTGGACATTCCCTTAATTATTACCTTAGGATTAAACTCATAGGAGTAGATAGGGTGTGTCAGAATATCCATATATTTAAGATATTTAGCCCAGTTTCTCTGTAGAAATAGTCATAAACATTCCCACTGTGGGTAGGAGAATACCATGGCTCCAGTGTAAAATAAGGATGTCAGCCGCGATTCTTCCTGCCAAGGCCAGATGAGTTACCTGGGCCTCTCTCTTCTCAAGGCGATTAGAAAACGAGCAGCATATTGTTATAATCCTTAAGAGATGATAGGAGAAGCTTGTGATCATAGGAGTGCTCTAGGCATGCCTTGCTGCCGTAGAATAGACGCTGCAGTCCAAACAGCAGGGTGCCTTGGAGAGAGTTTTCTGCTGAATGTCTGCTAGTCAGGCAGAGATTGAGTAGCTGGTTTCTTTGTGTCCTGATTTCAGAAGTTAGAAATATTTTCAGAATTGCATTTCCAGATAAGATCTTTGTGTACTGCTGCTTATGGTGGTTATAGGAAAACTGTTTAGGGTTTTTATGTTCTAGATCTGTACTGAGTATATTATCTTAATCAATCTCCAGCACAAACCAATGTGGCAAGAGTTGTCATCTACATATTACCAATGACGACTGTGAAACACAAAGGTTAAGTCACTTACCCAAGGTCCCAAAGCTAAAGTGTGGCGCTATGGGGATTTGAAGCCAGGTGTACCTTTTTTACCTCAGTGTCTGTGGTCCATGGCATTATGTAATACCACCTACCTGATAAACAGCCTTGTTATTAAAAACTCCAGGTAACCTAACCTCTTTTCATTCTAGCCATACTTGTATTATATGTGAGGAGGCAAATAAGTGTAGGATTTGGAGCCAAAAAAAAAATCTGGGCCTGATTTCATAGAAACATGAAAACTTCAGTTTCCCCATCTATAGAAGAGATTAAAACTAGACCTGTTCACAGGATTGCTATGTGTATTATAAATTAAAATGAAGTACCTGGCCTTGGAAATGTGATAATAGAGAACACTATCTTTATTATCATATTTAAACTGTTTATAGCATCAATTAGATCTGAATTTTGAAAAAGTAGATTTTGCCTTTATTCCTAAAAATGTTTCCAATCACAGCACTATTTTAGGATTTTGTCTTTTGCCGTCTCCAAATACAAGTTGGTAATTTTCTTGAGCATAGAGTACAGTGGTGGTTTTGTAAATACAGGGTAAGCAGTTATTACTTCAGGATCATGGGTACTGCTCTTACCTTACTTAAACTTTGAAATTAACATCTCTGTGCTATGGTTGTTTTTGGAAAACTATTAAATAGACCATTTTTTTCATTTAGTTCCTTTTAATCAAGAACTTCAAATGCTATTCTTTGGAGGACTGAATTTTCTCAGAAGTCCAAACAGCTTGCTCTGGATCTGAAAATATGACATTGATTGCTTTTTAATCCCTAGATTTGGTGGGGTTTTGTCTTGGTTTGTTTTCTATTGAATAAAAATAATTTTATTTCTTTACAGCCATACAAATATACCCATGGCCATGCATGTGCACACACTCATTGTCAAGGAGAATTTAACATTTTGGATGTTATGGAATTCAGGTTTTGAAGTCAGTACTGGAGTCTCAGAACTGAAATGTATTACTGGTCATGCATCACAAGAGAATTAGCCACAAAGGTCTAGCAGTGGGGCCTTAAATTTTTGTTCTTGCTCCTCAGATGACAGCTATGAGAAAAACATACCTTGGTCTATCTTAATGCGTCTTTCTACTTCAAGTAGACTACATGTACTTCAATATACACTTCCAATTACATGAGTAATTAGACTAGGATGATGTAGTGTTTTCCAGCATCATTTAATATTTGCCCAGACACATGTGTAAGAGCTGTGGCTGGTGGCCTAAAAAAACAGCTCTATATGACAAAGATTCTTATTTTTTAGAAATTAATGTCTAAATAACGCTAAGGCCATCAAGTGTTGATCTAGCTTTTGCCATGCCACAGGGCTGTAACTTGGGTCTCCTGAAGGATTCTTGTGCCCTATCCTAGCTTTTCTTGTTGTTCCAGATCAGCTTGGTTTTCGGGCTCCACCTCTGTAAATGGGTCCTTTCCAGAAAATCAACAGCAAAGCCCTTCCTTCTTCTGAGCACTGACTGACACATTTTGCACAAACTGCTGGTTAAATAGACCACTCTTCTTTCTGAGTCCTGGCAAAAGAACTTCAGGTTATCTCACTTTATTTCTTTCCATTAAGTTTATTGGTACATTTTAGGTATACAATACAGTTACATTCATTATTGGGATTTTGTACCTTTACATGATATATCTTGGTTCTTATTTTTTCTCCTTCCCGTGCCCTCCCTTCACCACCTCCACCCTTCCCTATTTACAAAGACTTTATTTCCATTTTTTTCCTTTTCTCATATTTTTTTCTTTTCCCTTCTTTCCGGTTACCTCACTCTAAAGGACAATAATAACAACAACGAAAAGTTTGAAGACCTCAATTCTTGCAGCACTTGTTCTTACTGAAAAATGAAAGAGCCAGTTATGAGGAACATTTCAGGATTCAAAGTTGCTTCTTGTGCAGCCTTGCTGATTCCTAGTGTGCTCCAGAAGAAGGGGTAGTTGCTCCCAAACTATTCGGACATGTGCTCTGACAGGTCTGACATGTCTCTGACAGGTTACTTGGTCCCTTGGTTTGTTCTGGAGTGAGAAGCGGACAGGTGTGGCTCCCAGAAATATATTTTAATTGGATTGGCACCTTCAGAATTTATATCATTTGTTAGAGTGAATCCAGTCTTGCTTGATACATATCCTCATACTTCTGCTCTCCAGAACCCCAGGCCAGACACCTGTTCTTTGTCCTCTGAGCAGTTAGGAACATGTCCAGATTAAATGTCAATATAAAAGATTCTTGTTCACTATCATCCCATAGTTCACTTCCTGTAGATGATTTGCCATAGGCCATTTCCTTCCTCAGATAGATATGAAATCATACAGTGATCATTTCCTATAATGCCATACTAAGTTATTCCCTACCTGAAATCCAGCCTTCTAGAATTCTTGGAATCTTAGGTTTGGCTGTAGCTGGAAAACGCTGCAGGCAGGAGTGGAACCATTAGTAGTAATAAGGCTGAAATGTTTGTACTCCCCCTCCAGAGGCAGGCAGTAGGGGAGCCAGCCACTGGTGAAGATGATGTTGGGTGAAGGAGGGTGGGGATCATGGGAAAGATGGACACTGGTGGAGAGCAGGTGGGCCTGGGGTAGCAGAGAAGGCAGTAGGTGGGAAGCAATGGCAGTGAAAGTCTGGACTACACAGCAGGAATACTCAGATGATGACAGTCACGGTCCACATGGGACAGTGGGCCCCTAAGATTATAATGGAACTGAAAAATTCCTTTCACTTAGGGAAGTGCCCATGGTAACATCTTAATGATGCATATTACACGTGTGTTTGTAGTGATGCTGGTGTACATAAGCCTGTTTGGGTATGTTTAGATATGCAGATACTTATGTTGTGTGACAGTCACCTACCATATTCAGCACAGTGCCATGCTGTACAGTTGGTAGCTATAAGCAATAGGCTGTATCACAAGGCCGGCATGTACCACCTAGGTTTATGTACATACACTCTAAGATGTTCACACAACAACTCAATCACCTAACGGTGCATTCCTGAAAACATATCCCCATAATTAAGAGACACACAACTGGGTGAAGATGGGGCAGGAAAGACACATCAGCCAAGTGAACTTCCATGTGAGACCATGGAGGTATGAGTCAGTGTTTGCTGAATGAGTGTGTGTGCATGGCATTTCTACAGTATATGTGTGCGTGCGTGTGTGTGTGTGTGTGTGTGTGTAGCAGATGAGCATACATGAGTATGTGCTGCCTGTGCAGTGCAGAAGCCACAGCCCTCGGTCTGTACTGAGGGGCTTTTCCACCAACAACAGCCAGAAAGTAGTGCAGTTGAGCTGAGGAGTTTGGGTTAGATTCTGTGACAGGTGTGAGAGGGAATCTGAAAGTCACGCTCACAGTGTGATCACCTGGTAAAAGGCTGAGTGCAATGAGATCCCGGCTCATGGCTGAGCCAGGCTCAGGCTCCAGAAGGCACATCTGCAGTCCACAGAGGCAGCAACTGATGAGAGGCAAAATCAGAGGCTGGGAATTATGCGCGGTAGACTTGGAGAGACTCGGCAGCCCCAAGGTCCCAAGGACTACCTCTGTCCTAAGGTGCGGGACATGGGACAGTGCCAGCAAGCACAGGTGGGACAGCGGGGTGGAGGATGCAGGGCTTCGCTCCTCCCGGATGGGGCTCTTGGTGAATACAGCATGTCACAGCTTGAGGCGGTAGTAAGCTCTTCCCAGACAAGGAAGGACCCAGTACATTTAAAAAATTTTTCAATTGCTAGTTAAAATTTTTAACTTTACAGCATTTTAAAGTTAGCTGGAAAACCAAAAAATTGACTCATGCCCTAAATACTCCAAATAGGCACCATTTTGTATTTGAAAAGTCTTTCCTACTTCTCAAAGTGTAACTGTAGATATCCCTTGTGATTTTCACAACATTTATCTGAGATAAGTGGTTTCATTTTCAAATCTGTGTCCATTTTACATGTAAAAATTCTGAAACAGGTTAAACTGCCTAAAGTCATCCAGCTGGCTGGTGGCAGGGAGTGACCAGGTGTCAGAAGTCCCAGCTGCCGCTTTGACGTCATGGTACAGAGTCATCGTGTTATTGTTTTTACACATGGTTGACTGGCCTCAAATAAGCAAGCCATGAAAAATACCCACAGAGAGGAGCAGACAGTCTTTTCTTTAGTGTTTTCCCAGGACTGCTCCCCACAAAGAAATCTGCTTTGTATTCCCTATGTAAGCATCCGTTGTAAAAGTTTTATTTGTGATTTGGAAGATGAACCCAAGGCTTCACGCCTCCTAGGCATGTGCTTGTACCTCTGAGGTCCACTCTGGTCCCGTAAGCACTCCTGCGGGTAATTTAGTGTTTAGTCTTCAAGAACATGAACTTGGGTTTTCTTTGGGTGATCCTTTCCTCAAACAGTCTGTCAAGAAACCCATCAAGCACACCTCTCATTCTCTTAAGAGATTTCCTTTCTGCAACTAGAGTTCTGAGTGTAATCACAGATACATTTGTATCTCTTGCTTTTCTTCCTTTGTCAGGAAGAGTAAGATTCTGGGCTGTCTCAAATTATGATGATAAAGAACAGAGAGAAAAGACACTTAAAAATCAATTAAAAGGTAACTTGGAAATCTCAGCTGGTTAAGGGTGAATCAGCGGAAACAAAATCATTCTTGATATGGATACATATATATACATACATATATATGATATATGTATGATATGGATAATTTTTGAAAATATTTTTGTGTAAGACCACTGGCAGTCGTAAAGGAAGTTTATTTAATATTTTATAACTGCATCTTGACAGCATCTGTGTTCTGCAGTGCAGTATGGCCAGAAAGCAGGATGTTGGTTATACAGTTTCTCTTTCACATAGAATTGTTTAAATTTGGAGATGGCGCCTGAGGTGATGTATGCTCCTCATTCCTGACCAAAATATAGCACCTTAATTGGAGGCTGAAAACATGACCTCATCCCCTTGCATCTCAAGGCAGCTGTACTCGTGAAAGCCATCTGCTGCTCCCTAACGCTGGTCCATTTTCACATCTCATTCATAATCGAAGTGAGCGAATGAGGGGAATTTTTTGCCCAATCTAGGAGAGGTTTCAGCAGCTCTCTAGTGGCAGCAGCTCTCATACTCTTCCAACTGAACAGCCGAAGCCATGTATCATAACAAGCTCTGTTGCCCTGTGAAGTCCACAAAACGGAGGAAAGGGAAACAGTAAGGGTAACTCGAAGCCCAGAAAAGCAAATGAGGGCCGCAGTGCTGGCTTCCACCCTTGACCCAGGGTCCTGAACGTTTCTACTCTCACCTGATCAGACTGGCTTGTGTGTGTCTCCCAGAGGAGGGGCAGCGGTTTTAAAGTCAGAGCTCTTGGAAAGATGCAGTCTCCTTCGGTGGCATCATGCATTGATGGGATGCACTGGGTTTTTAAGCTATCTTGGTCATGAAGCTGACATTCTCACATTTACATTTGGACAGGGGGTTCTAGGAAGGAGATCACCGAGCACTGGGAATGGCTGGAGCAGAACCTGCTGCAAACACTGTCCATCTTTGAAAATGAGAACGATATCACCACGTTTGTGAGAGGAAAAATACAGGTAGTGGTGTTTTATATATTTTTAAAGAAAGAACAAACACCGTTTTTAATTGAAAGTAATTTCAAATTTGCAGAAATGTTGCAAAAATAAGGCCTATGTAAAACACACCTGTTTACCTTTTACCTAGACTCACATGTTGTCAACATTTTACCCCAATTTCTTTATCATTCATGTGTTCACTTCTTCCCTATTTGAGAGAAATTCTTTCCTAAATACATCAGTGTGTATTTTCTAAGACTAGAGATATTCCAGTATAGTTATCAATTGCATTATTTAACATTATGTATAAATTTAACATTCATATACTTTAATATTTGGCACAGATTCTAACTTAAATTGGCTGAATTATGACTTTGATAGTTTTCAAAAATATTTTTCATTCCAATGCAGGATTCAATCCAGGAAGTTGTTGCATTTGGCTTCCATCTCTTTAGTCTCTTCAAGTCTGGAAGATTTCCATGCCTCTCCTTATCTTTTATGACATTAGTATTGTTGAAGTAGGCAGTTCTGTTTTTTTTTTAATTGAACAGTTTTCATTTGGGGTTTTGTCAGATGTTTTCCTTATGATCCTATTCAGAGTAAGCATTTCTGGGTGGATACCACAGGGATGAGGTATCAAGGTATCATTCCTGGAGGCACCTGGTACTCAGTCTGCCCCTCCCTGGTGGTAAAGCTCAGTAAAGGTGCTGTCCAGTTTCTCCACTTCAGAGTTGCTCGTTTTCAAGTAATAATTTTCTGTAGGGAAATGCATTAATGCTACATGTATACGTATCCTGCTCCTTATCAAAATTTTCCTTTTGATTTAGCATCCAATTGATGAGTTTTTGCCTGAACCAATCCTTGCTGTGATGATTTGCAGCATGAAGACCATATGGAAGGGTGATTTCCGAGTTCCGGGAGTCTCCCTCATTTTCATGTTGGCAACTGCCATTCTATGAGCAAGAGCCCTCCTTGCACTTGTTTATCTATTTATTATTAATAGGGACTCCTAGGTTTCTCTGTTGTTTATATTCCTGGACCTGTTTATTTTGGTACTCATGCCAGACACAGCTCTAGCGCCCCTTGACAGTTGCTTTCAGTGTTGTTGGGATGCATTCCACTGCAGGCTCTTCCAGCCTCATCTTCTACCTTCCCTGTCCTGTTTATTTTAGTTTGCTTTCAGTTTTAGGTTCTTTTTCTTTCCAAGCTTTATTAGCTTTATTTTCCTTTTTGAATATAGAAAATAATAATATACTTCCAGAAGTCAAAAAGTATAATTCCCTTTTGCATCCCTCCCATCCTGTTCTCGACTAAGTCTCCCATAGTGAATCAGCATCATTGTTTTCCAGTGTACCTTTCCTGTTTATTTTTGTAAAAATAAACAGATTTACATATTTTCTACTTCCCTTTAACTCTTACATATAGACTTCACATATATATGCTGCTTTGCATTTTGTTTTTTCCCTTAAAATCTACCAGTCACATACCATATTTGTTCATAGAATGATTCCACATATTTTTACATTTTAATAGTTCTGTTTTTTAAATTTTGAAATGCTTTTTAGATTTACAGAACTGCAAAAATAGTAGAGAATTACCATATAGCCTTTGCTGAGCTCTCTTAAAGTTAACATCTTATATAACTATGCCACCTTTATCAAAACTAAGAAATTAACATTGATGCAGTACTGTTAGTGAAACTACAGACTTTTTTTGGATTTTATCTGTTTTTAATCCCGTGTCCTTTTCTCATGCCATGATCCAATTCAAGATCCTGCGTTTCTTTTTTTCCTTATTCTTTTTCACATCTGTGTATTAGTGAGCATATATCATAACTCATTCAGCCACTCACCTATGCTTGGACATTTAGGTAGTTTCTAATATTTTGCAACCAAAAACATATACATATATGTATATGTATACACACACACATACACATACACACACACACACACACATATATATGTATATATATATATTCATGTATACTGTATTAGCTTTACTATTGCTACGTCAAAATACTTGACATATAAAACTTAAAGGAAGAAAGGCACATTTGGCTCACAGTTTTAAAGGGCTTAGTCCATGGTTAGCTGACTCCAAGACAGAAATTGAATGGTGTAAAAGACCTGGTGGAAGAAAGCTGCTCAACCCATGGCAGCCAGGAAGCAGAGAGAGACAGAGAAAGGAGGAGGTGGAGACAGGAACATACTCTTCCAGGTCATAACCCCAGGGACCTACTTCCTCCAGCCATTAATCACTGGATTAATCCACTGATAACTACAGTGCACCCATGATAGAATCACCTTCAGCAAGCCTCACCTATGAACACATGGGACCTTTGACACTACCATTAAATCTGTCCAAAACGTGTATGTAATTTTTATATTACTGAGGAAATATTATTGAGGTTGTATCACTAAGTTCCAGATAAAAAGATAAATGCATATTCTGTTTTGTGAATATTTCCAAATTCCCCTCTATAGGAGTTGTACCATTTCACATTCGCACTGGCAAGTGTGGGAGTGCTTCTTTCTTTACAGCCTCGCCAACAGTATGAAGTATCAAGCTTTTCAGTTTTTGCCAATCTGATGGGAGAGAAATACTTTTTAGGTAGTGTTTTAATTTGTATTTGTATCATTTATGAGAAGCTGAATATCTTCACATAAGTTTAAGGACTACTTTTTATTTCTCTGTTGGTAAACTGCTTGTGTCTCTTTTACATATTTTTTATAGAACTTTTGATCAATTTTGCCTCTTTATATAGAAGGGCCATTTGCCCTTTATTGGTGGTATATATCATAGATATTTTCCTTCAGTTTGTCATTTGTCTTCTAACTTTGCTCATGATTTATGTCACACAAAATTTTAAATTTTTACTTAGCCAATTTTAGAAAATCTTCCTATGATAAAATCTGGGTTCTTAGTCGTACTTCAAAAGTCTGTCTTTACACCAGGGTAAGAAGGAGTTGTGGAAAGTATTCTGAAAAAGTGGTTCTTCAGATTCCATGGAGAGTCAATTTTGTTTTATTTTTCTATTTTATTATTACACAAACTTGTGGTTCTTTTAGAATCAGAAAAGGAAGTTTAAAAATACAAGTGGAGGGCCAGGGATTTAGCTCAGTGGTTTTACTGCCTGCTGTGCAAGTGCAAGGACCTGAGTTCAATCCCTGGTACAAAAAAAAAAAAAAAAAACAAGTGGAATCTCCTTACTTTTTAGGGTCTGATGTTTTCGGAGAGAGCTGAATTTGAATGACCTTATAAAATGGTGACCATGGGAGTACAAAAGCTCATGCAGTGCCAGCCCCTTCCCCCATTTCCGCCCTACCTACCCCTCAAATGAGTGTTTATGAATTGTGTCAGCATTGGTGATTCAATTTTCTATTTCATCCTTATTTGAGAGATTAGATTGTTCCGGAATCACGGAAATACATGGAGACACAGAATTCATTCCGGTAAAATAAAAGTTTACTTGCAAGCCAGCGAGACCACCAGAAACTGGTCTGGTCAGAGTCCACGCCCTGAGTTCTTTGTCCATCACCTTTTATACTTTCCTCAGTCATTATCTCATCCCTAGTGCTCTTTGTTAAGTAAATAAAGTTCCAATTCCTGTTTAATGGTTAGACACAAGTGGTTTCTGTCACTGATTACAGTCCTAAACACATGACAGTCAAGGCACATATATCATAAGTTTGTTCAAGGATTCCCACTTTGTTCTTCAGAGCTAGGATGTTATCTATAGTGGAGCTACAGATCAAAGGAGCTATATAACCTTCACTTTAAACAACAAAGGCAAGGGGCTAAGGCAAGCTTTTAAAGGGATACACTGCCTATTTTGGTTCCACAACTACTTTAATAGCTAATCTACTAAACTTACTTTAAAACTTTTCCCTATCAAGATGAGTTTAAAAGGTTAAAATTGGCTGACAGGGGCATTGGAAAGGATCACAGAACAAGAGGCAGCTTCCAAATTTTAAAAAAATTGAATAATTTAGAACTTCCTTATTGATGAAGCCTAGTTTTTTATCTTTTTTATTCCTAAGTTATGTATTTGAATTTCTGGGAGTCATGTACATGGGGAGAGTCTGAGGGGTCCTAACTGGCTCAGGTAGGAGAGGTTGGATGGAAGCAGACTGCTGGTGAGTGTGGGGAAGACAGAGACAGGGAGCAGCATCTACATCTGGGCCACCGCAGGTTCTCAGGTACCGACCGGTACCTCTCACAGTCCTCTCAAGTAGTTTCATCTTTGGGAAAATGACACAAAGAAAGCATTGTAGGAAGAAACCAAAGCTTGAAAGTGACAACACTTAGGAAAAGGAATGAGTGTACAAATAAATCCAAGACAAATTACGCCAAATTGCCTTTCTTCTCACCATTTGCATTACACTGAAAATGTCAGATTTAATTCCCCTGAAACTAATTATGAGGAAGAATTGCTATTAGTGCAGTTATGTGTGAAAGAATGTCATTCATGTGCAGATGAATGGTTGTGTTCACAGATTGTCCAGTAATTAAGAGAACCAACAGACTTGCTTATTTTGAGATCTAAATTAACTTTTATAAATTATAAATGTAACAATTAAATACTGAAACAACCATGATCCAAATGTGTTGTACATAGCATTTGTATATTTATTCCTAGACTTCTACTGTGCCTATAATTTGTAATAGTAGTCTCAATGTACACATAATTTGTTACTATACTCTTTTTCTTGACCAATATCGACTTTATTGCTATATAAATAGATATATATCCATAATAGACTATTATTTTTCTCTTTCTAGAAGTCATCTTAGCTTCTAGATTTGTGAGGGCAGTCAGGTACAAACAAAAGTAGAGTTAACATTTTGGTCCATATAGCTTTCTCACAAGTTGTGGGGGTTCTTGGGGTTTTGTTTTATTTTGAAATAGGTAACAAAATGCAGATTAATAGGTTAAGTAGTTAAAACATTCTAATGAGGGAAAAGAAGTTTAATGGGCCTTAGTAGGTATTGTCAGTATATTAGGATTCCTGTATGATTACACATTGCTTGTTTTCAGGATTGTAGCTATGTAAATGGTATAAAAGAGCGGGCATGGTGGTGCATGCCTGTAATCCCAGCACTCCTGGAGACTGAGCTAGAAGGATAACGTGTTTGAGTCCAACCTGGGCAGTTCAGCAACATGGTAAGATCTGGTGTCAAAATCAAAAAATAAAAAAAGGGCTGGAGAATATAGGTCAGTGTGAAGATCCTGGCTTCAGTCCTCAGTACTGAAAAATAAGTGGTTTAAGCTTTTGTAAGTGAGGAGAAGAGGGCTTGGAAAGAGGGGAGGGGAATAGGTAAAAAAGAAGCAGCAAAATATATCATGTACAGGTACAGGTTCCCTATGGTGAATGTTATCATTATGTGTATCTAAAATGTACCAATAAAAATAAAATAGATACACAAAAAGGAAATCCATAGAGAGTTTAATGTTTTAATTTTCTGTCTTTGATTATGAGGTTGAACATTCTTTCATGTTTGACATGTTTTTATACCTGTCGATACCACTCTACCTATTTAAATTAATACTTGACCTCTCACATATTTGGATTGTGTTAGTTTTCCAAAGTCATGAGGGACTGTTGCCTAGAACCAGCGCGCCTATTTTATGTTGTGTAGAGCCCATAGAACTTAAAGGAAGGAGATACTACATCCCTTTGTTCACCCATCCAGTCCTGGCTGAGAAACTACAGCAAACTCAAAAAAGGTTTGGTATTCTGATCCTGTCTTTCCCTAAAGATGGGGAAGCTGAAAGTTCGACTGTAATCAGCCTCATGTTGAAATTCATTGGCAAAGGGTGGTCTGTTAGTGTATTAGACCTTGGCATATTTCACAGTGACATATCTCAGGTCCACCTTCCCTGAAAATGTGGTTTTTAGCAGATCTTTAGATAGCATTGTCTGAAACTAGTGTTTTTCCACTAAAAACCATAGGGGCATCATTTGGTAGTTGTACATCTGTCCCTTCTGATATTCTCCCTACTGACTTTCAGCAAGCGCCCCACTGCAGGGGCTCACAAGAAGCTTAGGCCACGGGGTCTCCAGGTTCACTCTGAGGTCCTGGTTGTGCCACTGCCTACAGACCCTGCTGCTGCTTGCTCTTAGTGGGCTCTCATTTATTTCTTAGTGGGTACTCATTCATTTCTTCTTTCATTCTTACATCTATTTTTTATGCTCCTCCAAAGGCATTGGCAACATTGAAATGTCAGTGTATTTGACAACTGGAAAAGTGATTTTTCATGCCTTTTTCTTTCCAAACTGACCTTTCTTCCTCTCCCCGCACCCACCCAAGGGTGTCATTTCTGTTTGTCTAAGTCCCTAATACGTATAGCACTCTGCCAAAGCAGTTTGTCTCTGAGAATAGCCTGGGTCCAAAATTGGTCTCCTCTCATCTTTAATCAAGCAAGCTCTGTCCATATCCCTGTCCTGTCAGTGCAGTAACATCAAAAGAAATTAGAGGAAAAAAACCTTTATTTTAAATATTCTCCCAGTGCTACTTCCAGTGTCAGATTCTCTGTCATCCTGGCGATGACAGATGAGGAATCAGGAACTTGGTTCTTAATTTCCTAAGCATTGTTGACTCTGAGACAATCATAGATTTAAAATATGCAATTCTGGATTATACAATAAAAGTAAGATATGGCACATTAAGATGCATTCTAATTTGGGAAGGCAAAAAATTCTCCTTTAATATTTTATTGAGTATCCTTTAGGTGCCAGATACTAGTGATGAAAAATGTCCAAGGTATTCATTATGTTTGGCACCCATATGTAATGGTAGACAGAATTTTGCCAACATATAAATAAGAGAATGTCAAAGTGAGATCGGCTTAGTTTTACAGGGAACGTGAGGCTTATGCCACACCTGGAAAGTCTGACGTGGGCAGATAGAGAAAAGATCTTAGGGTGCAAGAGTCGTGCTGCCTTCTTTTTCCATTCATGGATGGTCTGTGGAGTTTTCAAGGTGGCAATCTATTCCAAAAGAGGCCATCGAGAATCAGAGTGTGCAGAGAGTCTCACTAGAAGATTCCTTGAAAGCCATCACAGTAATTCAGTTGTGATATAAGCCCACTGTGTGGACCGTGTGCCTAGGCAAGGCTTCCTAGTAGAAGAAAAGGTTGAATGCTTGTCCTGGGCTGTTTGCTGTTAGAACTGTTGTTCAGATTCTCATTTTTAACCAATGTTTAATGATGGTGGGGATTGAGGAAGACTGAAACCCTCCCTCCTGCCATCACACCTCATTATACAACTGCTGGCCACTTAGGGGAAAGGTCTGCCAGTGCAGATAACATTCAGGAAATGATTTCAATATATAACACTGAAAGAGTTAATAATACTTAATGTGGGGAAAAAGAATCATGGTTGGGAGAAGATTTACAAGGAGACAGGGGTTAAATAAACCAGACTTTGGGACTTGATAGGATCAATAAAACAGAACTGTCTACTTCTAGATTTTAGACACACACAATGGCAGGATCACAGGCAAGAAGCTGGGAAAGCATAGCATTGATGCATTTCGACCCAGAGGATGCTTCGGGCTGCCTGGCCAGAGTTCATGGGAAACTTTAGTGGGATGTAATACAGTGAGAAAAAAACTGCAGTGTTGGTTGGTCCCGAAATGTGCATAGTCTAGAATTTTAGACTAGCAGTAGTGGGGAAACACTCAGAATTTTAATAACAAATGTTTCAGTCAAACTTAGTTTTAAGAAGATAAATTTGTAGGAAACATTGGTGATATACCAGAAGCATAAGAGCCCCAAGGCCAGAATTCTAGGTATGATGAAGCAGTTAGAACTTTCTGCCCTAGGGATGGAGGGGACTGTGGTCATGTCAAGGAGAATTCAGAGGTTTGCCCAAGCCCACACAGATACAAGTGACTCTGCCGAGACCCGAACCCACAGCTGTCACATAGTAAACTGCACGCATTTCGGATTTGGTGATTACACAAAGGTGGAATTCAAGGGAGCTTTTTTTTTTTTAAATCAAGAGCTACAGAAGCCAGTTTTCTGAGAGTTGTGGAGAAATTGAGTAACAGTGAAATGGCTTCTTAAGCTACTGTGATAATTAAACAGTAGGCTAAGCCAGTCACTTGCTATGCAAATATTTCATTTCCTGCCAGATGTCAGAAAAATCCCATATCTAATATAATCTTTGCTCTCACATTCACTCTTCTGGTCAAATGATGACTTGCTCTTTTCTCTAGGTTTCCTCATGTTTTGAATGGCTGTGAGCCAGTGAGTCTGGCCAACTATCAGCTAGTGACACGCGTTTGATTTTCCTTTCCTCTCGTCCTTTTATGATGATTTTCTTGTTGATTTTGAGAAAGGCAGAAATTGACCTTTGGGATGGCTCTATCATGATTAGCTTAATAAAAACAATAGAACTAGCAAAACACTTAATCTTGTCATTTGTGAAAAAACTATGGGCATCATTCCAAATGAGCTTAATAAAATAATTAGCACCATTAAAATCCATACTGTCCTTTGAAAATCATTTAGTACATAAATGCCACTTGCTAATTTATTTAGAATTTGAGGGTTGCCTCTGGATAGAATTCATCACTTAAAAAAAAATTCTGGCCTTAGAAATTGTTTCTTTCTTTCTTTCAAATTAACATACAGCTTTCTTCAAATTAACACCAGTTGTGTCTTTGTGTTTGATCCTCAATTAGGGGATCATTGCAGAATATAATAAGATCAATGATGTGAAGGAAGATGACGACACAGAGAAGTTTAAAGAGGCCATTGTGAAGTTCCACAGGCTGTTTGGGATGCCCGATGAAGAGAAGCTTGTCAACTACTACTCTTGCAGCTACTGGAAGGGGAAGGTTCCCCGGCAGGGCTGGGTGTACCTCAGTATCAACCACCTGTGCTTTTATTCTTTCCTTATGGGAAGGGAAGGTAAGTGGTCTAGAGTTTCAGAGAGAAGCTTTAGTCAGTCTACTGAAACCTTCTCTGAACTCATAAGTCAAATAAATCACAGTGTCAAAAGTAAATCTGTAGATTTAACTGAGTCAAGTTGTTTTTGGCTTACAGTTTAACAAGCGAATTCAATGATGGTCCACTCAATATTGTAAAGAAATAGGTCATTAAATAATAAAGACTCACTGGAAGTATAATTAATTTAGTAGACATGGATTTCAGTCTGTCATAATTGTGATCTAGAATTTATAGCTTTCAAATATGGCTCCCACAGTTACCAAGGCAATGAAGATGGGCTTATAGACTCCTGGGAGTTTGGCATGCTTAGGGCCTGGAGTTTCTGGTGCCTGGTGTTGACCTGGCCTTGTTCTCTCTGCTTAGCTAAGCTGGTAATCCGATGGGTGGACATCACCCAGCTTGAGAAGAATGCCACACTGCTCCTGCCTGATGTGATCAAAGTGAGCACTCGGTCCAGCGAGCATTTCTTCTCCGTGTTCCTCAACATCAACGAGACCTTCAAGTTAATGGAGCAGCTTGCCAATATAGCCATGAGGCAACTGTTAGACAACGAGGGCTTTGAACAAGATCGATCCCTGCCCAAACTGAAAAAGAAATCTCCTAAAAAAGTGTCTGCTTTAAAACGGTGCGTGATGGAGAATTTGAGTCTTACAGACTTTAGAAACCAAAATCCTGTCCATACATTCACTGATTCATTTTAACCTTTTCTGGACAATTTCAAGGATTGTGAACACTTTTCTGGACACAGTATGAAAAAGATTGCCCGAGGCACCCCCAGTGCCAAAAGAGAGACAGACATGACCACTTCTGCACAATGTGCTGTGAACTCGGCTGGTCCTAAGGACAGTGTCATGTGCACACAGGGAGAGCTTGGCCTGGTGGAAGGTGCTCTGCCTGAGCTCTGCAGATGGTAGTAGAAGTGAACCTTCCAGCACAGTAGGATAATGGATGTGATAGGCAGAGGGCACACATGGTATGGGAAGCACAGTTGGAGTCTGGAAAGAGCTTGTTGTAATTAAGGTGTCTTTGGTAATTAGAGACATGTTTTGACACCATGGTAAAGGATAGGTGGCAGTTACTGCAGTGGATTAAGTAGCAGTGAAAGTCAAGAAAAGGAAAATAGGCAAGTATTGACTGCTTTTTTAGGAAATTCAATGGAATTCCTTTAGGAAGGGTAGTTGCTTTTTTGTAGAATGGAAGGTTGGAACCCAGGATTCAGTGAAAGAGGCAGATGGAAAATTTGTTGGTGAGAGTGGGTACAGGGACAGGAGAGAACATGGGGATAAAGCTCTAAGAGAGCTTTAACATGACCTCTTGTAGAATGCAGGAAGGATGTTGATGTGTCTTCTTTTGACATAGGGAAAAATTAAGAGTTCCTAAGAGCAAGACAGAGGCGATTTCACAAGTATAGAGGAGGGAGTGGGAGGAAGCATCCACATTCAGCCTTTGCACTGGAGAGCCAGAAACTAGATCCCAGGGGCTGCGGTGGGGTAGAGGCTTCCAGGCAGAGGTTTGGACAAGATAAAGCAGTCATGAAGGGAGAGATCATACACAACAGAACACTCAGTTAGATTGGAAACCATAGTTGTCCAAGAAGTGGATTGTTCCTGTGTCTTTTCATGCAGCTCTGTCATCTGTTTAGGGTGCACCCAGCAGACAACTGTAGCTTTTTGCATTCTCTCTAGGTCTTGCCTTAAAAATAAGGTTGGAAAAGTGCTAAATAAGAGTAAATGTAATAGCTTCTTTATAAATGACGGTATCCTTTAAAAAATATTTTCTATTACTGCATATTAACTTTACAAAATACTAAGTTTCTTTGTGGCAATTTCATGCATGACTGTAGTATTCTGATCATACCCGTTTCCCTTATTGCCCTCCTTTATACACTCCACTTCCCTTCCTTCTGTCTAATAATAGTCTTTCTGGAATGACTGCCTTCTTTACAAAGAGAACGCATTTCCTATTCAGACCTAGTTTTTCCAAGGCTCCTTAACATTTATAGATATTGATTGTCAACTGGCCACACAAGGGAAGGGACCTAAACATATTAAAAGAATTTTATTATGCTTTGGGGTCCTTAGGTTGGAGTAGCTAAAGATGGGAGGGACAACTAAAAAGATACAGGAGGTGAAAAGTGGGCTGGGGGGCCCTCCACAGCTACAGCATTTAGAAGGTATGAAAGCATCTTTCTTGCATGAGATGAATTATAATTATCGCTTTCCAGTGATCTCGATGCCAGGGCAAAGAGTGAGAGGTACCGTGCCCTTTTCCGGCTGCCCAAAGATGAAAAATTAGATGGCCACACAGACTGCACCCTCTGGACTCCATTTAACAAAATGCACATTTTGGGGCAGATGTTTGTCTCCACAAATTACATCTGCTTTACCAGCAAGGAAGAAAACTTATGTAGCCTCATAATCCCACTCCGTGAGGTAAGTATCAGGTCAAAATGGATATTTTAGGAGTCTCATTTGTAATCCTTTTCTTTGTGAACCAAGAATTTTATTTCTGTTTAGCCATCGCTTAGTTGGCTTTTTAACTATTTGGTAAATATTTGTAATCTGTTGATGGCACCTGTCGCCCCTTGCTGTCATAGCTGTGACTCTAGGACCTATGAGATCTCTTCTAGAAACAGCCTGGTGTTTGTTAACTGTAGGTTTTATTATTATTCAGGGGTAGGGAGGCTTACAGATATGTGATAACTGCTGTTGAAAAGATAGCCAACATTGGTGCACATCTGTCATCCCAGCACTCTGAGAGGCTGAGGCAGGAAGATTGCCAAGTTCGAGCACAGCCTTGGAAATTAAGTAATTTAGCAAGACCCTGTCTCGAAATAAAAAATACAGTAAAAAGGGCTGAGTGTTTAGCTCAGTGTGAAGGCCCTGGAATCAATCCCCAGTATGGGGATAAAAGATAGCTGTTGTACTCAGAGATCCTAATAGGAGAGGCTGTGCCCCACATATAGGGCCACGGGGAAACACGAGGGTTGTTCCAGTGGCAGATCCTTTGTGATGTTTCCGAGGGCTGGCCCAAGCTGGACAGGGCAAACAGGCTTAGGACTGGCCAGTTTGCAGTTTCTGGGGTATGGTGGCTGCCCTGGTTGTCTAGTCCCGGTCCCTGGGGTGTCTGGGAACGGTAAGGCAAAGGCCCTGGGTGAGTGCAGTAAAGGAAGCAATGGGAGTATGAACTGGTAAGATTTGCTCCCTTATAAAAAGCAGTGCTGTTGGAATTGGCTACCCTGCCTAAGGTTGATACCTCCACAGTCAGGAATGCCCCATGATTTTTTGGAATAAAATACAGACTAGAAAATATGGCCATTAAGCCTGGCTCACAGTGCAGGACTGCCACTTGAGGCTGGGAGTCAAGGCCATGCATTGTCTGTCCTGTCCGACAGCCACTGGTTGTGTTAGAACCACCAGACTGCTGCTCACAGCGGCAGATTCCTGAGCCCATTCCAGATCTTCTGGACCCAACTGTCTGCATGTTTTGGAATCTGTGTTTTAATCCAGTCCTCCAAAGTCTAAGGAACAGGAACGTGATTGTTGATCAGTGTTGGGGTGGAGGTGCAGGTGACTGCGGAATTGCCTGGGGCATGGCCGTGAGCACTGGAGTGAGCAGCACTTGAGGTTAGGTGGTGGGGAGGGCGGTGCAGGGCCCAGCAGCCCAGTGATTTCTAACCTGGCCACATCCCACCCTCCTGATCCTTTTCCGGAAGTGAGAAGCTTTGGCCATTGTTCTGCATGAGATGTCAAGACACTATTAAAGGGTTCAAGTTTCTGTCTGCCTTCTTTTTTAAAAAAAATTACTTAAGCTAATTTTACACCTTTTTTTCCTGTTTCATCGTTATCATAGAACATTGGTGAAAGTACAGATAATTAAAAACAAAATTCACCCCTTGACCCACTATTCAGAGACAACCACTGTTACCATGTGATGCAGCTTTCTAGGTATTTTCTGTGCTTTGCTACATGTGTGTCATTTATATAATTTAAATATAAAACATAGGAGATTTTTTAAAACTTATTTCCTTTAAGAGTGACTATATTTTAAACTGTCCCCTGAATCATTAGTCTTCTAAAGTGTAATTTTTAATGACTGCGTATTATTACCACACACACACGTGTGTGTATATATACATTTTTTAATTCATTCATGGTGGTTGCACTTTTTCATTATTTCTAACTTTTCCCCAGTCATATGTATAATTTCATTAAATTACATGTTACATGTTCCCAGAAGCTGGTTTGGTGGATCAAAAATAATGTAAAATTGGCAATTGGCAAATTCAGTTCTGTTATATAGGATCTATGAAGCTAGTGTTGTACACATTTTGAAGCCAGGGTAATTTGTTGAGAGTGAATTCCAAGCTGGGTAAATCAAGTATATGTACATTTGGTTGTAAAATGGACTTTATAACTTTTCCCAGCTGCTTTTCCTTCCTAGTGGTCTTTGCCAAAGCCTGTTACTAAACATTATTCTCTTCACCGAATTCTACACGTAATTTTCTTCATCAAATACTACTACCTGACTATGGCAAAGCAGAGTTACCTGGTGTTGGTGATGACTGACACTTAGTTATCAGGGGATGCCCAATTGCCTGACTGAGGGTACAGCAGAGGATGGAAAAATAATATACAAGAACAAGGAATAAAGAATAAAGAACCATAGTTTATTACTTGGGGGCGCTGAGAGTTGATCTTAGTTCTCTCCTGGCTAAGACCATGAGCTCTGGATTAGTCAGTATTTATGATCATACAACATAGCAGGGGGCGTCAAGGCAGACATAGAGAACAGCAGGACTTGAGGCACTAATGAGTCAGGCTGTGGAAGGAAGGAACGAAGCTTTCCTGTGAAGGACAGGTCATGGCTAACAAGCCACCTGTGTTACCTTGTAGGTCGTAGCTACTGAGCCACCTGCGTTCTTTATCTAACGTTTGATCTCGGAGAATGGCTGCACAGTCGTAACTCCTCATCTGTAGTGGTTTTTTGCTATTAGAGACGTCACAACCTCATTGATCATTTAGATCTCAATTATGACCATTGGCATAGGGAAGTCTGTCTCCATACATCAGCCAAAGGCTCATTTAGCAAGTCACAGGAAGGCCTTGGAATGACTCATAATTTTAATAAATAGCTGAATCATGAGCCAGTTTATAAGCTAATTCAGTAATACCTTATAGCTTGCTCAATGTGGATTCAAGCTGGCCTCCTGCAATCCGGGATGGCTCAGGAAACTCACTCTGGGACTAAGACTGTCCCCCTGGAGGGACCATTTGTGCATCTGAGCGCATCAGCACTCTGTACCCGGAAGAGCAGTTTGAGAGTCTGGGAGCCACTCTCAAGACCTCTGCCTCCCGTTGCCTGCCTCCTGGGTCCTGGGTCCAGCCAGCTCTGCTTACATCTAAGACACAGTAATTTGTGAATGCTCCCTCCCGGCTAGAGAGAATTCACCTCCCGAGAGAATGGTGGCCGATGTTCTCCAACCATCTTCTGCTTGATGGCTTTCTCAGGCAGGGCAGAGATCATTTGGTCATTGTTCAGGGTAACTCAGAGGAAAGAGGATCCAGAGGTGACATTTGGGAACAAGGGGAGTTGTGGTTGGATGCTGTGGCGACTTGAAAGAAACACTCAGTGCAACCAAAGTTGCTTCCCTTACACCTGATGAATCACTGAGGCATAGTGATGGTGGGTCCCTAACCCCAGCTAATGGAAGGGCCAGAGACTTAATGTAAGTTTTATTGCCTTTAGTAACCATAATGTCAGGAAAGCAGTGGGCGGGGCCTCCACACTGCTCCCTCCAATCCATTCCCACCCTGAGCCAGGTACTTTCTGGAGCTGAGTTAAGCTGACTGATGAGCCCGGAGCCTCCCGGAACACCACACACACCCTGCTTGGAGTGGCCACTTTTAGGGTGGAATTGTTTTGTTTAATTTTTAATGAACTGAAGTACCGACTGAAGATTATTAATATACAGTGCACATATTGCCTTGAGGCAGATCAAATCAGCAGATGTTAGATGTTCAGAGTAGTGTTGCTGTGGATTTTGAAGAAATTACAGCCAGCTAAAGTGATCTGATGAGGCTCCTCATTAGACAGAGATTCCAGATGGCTCCTTTTTTCCCCCAACCATAAATTACCTCATAAATGTTCAATATTAACCACCAAGACTTGATTAAACTCCAGTCTATTTAATAAGCCACATTAGAAATGTAATGTACCTCATTATAATGTAGAAAACTCATGTAGCTCTCTCTTTTCCTGATGGCACAAAGTTTATGTGACAGGATCTTACTAGAACTCACTTGTCAGTAAAAAATATTTTATAACCTATGGAGCATATACATGTTTTTTGTGGGAGCTTTCTTGTTTCTGTGTTCATGATTCAGCTGGATAGATGCACTCTCTCAGCCTGACTTTATCAAGATCCACATAACAGTCTGGGTTTTAGACAGAAAATTTGAAATTGTAATTCCTTTGGCATCTGTGATTTAGCCTCAGACACTTAAGTACCCAAAGAACCAATGAAATTTTGATATCAGAAAAAGAGCTTTTATAAATCCTTCAAAAATAAGCATTGCCATAAGTGTCAAGGCAAAATCCTTTTCATGAAACAGGTTATTTTTTCCATTTCTCTAGCAGTTTTGCATTAGAGTGAAAAGAAAAGCCTTTAATGTGCACCCCAAGTATGTCAGGGATTACTTTAAAACATACATTTATAGTTAAATATAAATTATATCTAAATATACTTACCACATAGGTACAGTGTATGTCATATACTGCGTGGCACTTGGGGCCATGAAACTTTTTAGACAAGTTCAATATGTTTCTTAGGCTTGAGTGGGGAAAATTTTTTAAGGATCTGCTTTTGAGGAAAAATATTTACATGAAAATGCAAGGGTGCAAATTCAAGTTGAACCTGTCTAGACTGCTTGCAGATAGAAATGAAGAGCAAAAAATAGATATTGCTGTAGGTATATAGTAAGAGCTGTTACAAATAAACCAAGTGCTTGTCTTGAGACTTTTTCCCCTGATGTGCTAAAGAAAATAGTTTTAATGCATTTATCCTTCCTTCCACTTGATGAAAATCCTTTTAAAAATCACCAAAATAGGTCTTCAGTTCAGAACTAAATCTGATGTTTCTATTCTGCTGTGATAGGCTGCACACAGACACATACACCACACACGTGATCTGCTAGTGCAAATAGGGCTACAAGTAAGCTGCTTATGTCATGTCTGTCCAGGAATAGATTATTGAAAACTTTGGGTCCAAAGCCCTGGAATCTACCTGAGACCCTTGAAGGCCCGGCGGTGTTTTCAGCACAGTCCTTACGTTAAGCGTAATAAAAGGATCATCTGTCTTAAGAATGATGCAGCAGCTAGGAGTCTTCTCTCTACGAAAAACACTGAATTCATTGAGGCAGTTTCTCAGTCTCAATACTGTTGATGTTTGGGTTCACACTTATGAAAGGGCTGCCTTTGCCCACATGCAGGGCATCTTGTAGATCCTGGCCTCTGCCTCCCTCCTTCTGATAACCAGAAATGCATTGATGTTGTAAGTGTCTTGGGGTTGGGGAGGTCACTCCCGGTATAGAACCACTGACTTAGACCAGGAAGATAAACTCCAGCTTGATTTGAAATGAGATGTTTTATTTTGTTGGAACAGAGTCAGAGAATCTCAATTTGCTTCTGTAAAGCATGAGTGGTTCCCACAGAGCCATTAGAGTGCCCTGTTCCTGCTTTAGTGCCACTTGTCAGCTGTTCTTGGGTTGTTCTCAGAAAGTAACATGCTTTGTTTCACATTTCTTTACAGGTGACCATTGTTGAAAAGGCTGACAGCTCCAGTGTGCTCCCGAGTCCTCTGTCCATCAGCACCAGGAACAGGATGACCTTCCTGTTCGCTAATCTGAAAGATAGAGACTTTCTAGTGCAGAGGATCTCAGATTTCCTGCAGCAGACAACTTCCAAAATATACTCAGACAGAGAGTTTGCAGGAAGCTACAACAGTTCCGACGATGAGGTCTGTGGGAACCCCTCCCTATCAAAGGAATTGGGTTTGTCCTATTGCTCTGCCTCCTTGAAGTATTCACTTCTTGTCTGTTTTGTTCCGTCTCTGAGCTTTGCACCTACCCTGAGGGCCAGTGCAGTATCTCAGCGAGATCTTTAAATCTTCAGGAGTTGGTGTTTGGGATTATAGAGCTGGAGGACTCTTCAAGATCATCTGACATACCCTTTTTTTTGTTTTGTTTTATTTTTTGTTTTTGAGATGCGGTCTCATTATTTAGTCCAGGCTGGCCTTGAACTTATTATT
The DNA here is from genome assembly GCF_000247695.1 of Heterocephalus glaber. The sequence continues at coordinate 72,836 of NW_004624853.1, read as the reverse complement.
TAGGGCAAATCGGCCTGAAACTCATGATCCTTCTGCCTCAGCCTCCTAGAAAGCTGGGCTTATCAACATACACCACCCCACTCCTGGCTCCATTGAAGTTATTGTTAAGTAACTTGTCCTGGTCGCATAGCAAGTGACTTGTCCATAGAGTGATATTGTTGGGAATGGTATGGAAGTCACTAAAAAGTCTCAGAACTGAAATAAAGCATCACAGTGATGGTTTTACTATGATAAAATACATGCTGGGTCTCTGTTGAATTGGCTCCTGGACTAACAGGGAAACAAGACCACTGAGAAGATCTAGTACTTGACTAGTTAAAACGATTGAACAGGTTGCTTTTAGCTGAAACATGTTTTTAAAATAGTAAGGTTGTCAGGCATGGAGGTGCAGGCCTATAATCCTAACACTTAGAAGGCTGAGACAGGAGGATCACTGTGATCTTGAGGCCAACCTGGGCTACATAGTGAGTTTAAGACCAGCCTAAAGTACCCTGTCTCAGGGAAAAAGAAAAGATGATGATGTTAAGGTCACACATAACTTCCCCAACCCTCCACACCTGATCTGCTTACATGGGCATTTTGGGGGCACCAGAAAGCAGAGGGGAAGTGCCATAGTCCTGTTAGTTTCCAGTTCAACAGCAGCACGCTTTGGGTACATGGAAGTCAGAGTGTCAGACAGCCACATTGTTGCACTAATGCATCTAATTTACAAAGGAACCTGCTCTAAGCATTGAAATGCTGGAGCCTGCAGCACATGCCCCTGTCCAGTCCCAGCCGTAACCCTGACTTGCTGTGTTTCTTCTGATTCTTCACAACAGCAGGAAAACACAGTGTAGTTACTGTTTTCTATCCAGAGGGCCCTGGAGAGGAAGATCCCGATGCCCATTCTTCCAGTGTTGTGTTCCTCTCTGCCCAGCAGGTGTATTCTCGGCCCAGCAGCCTCGTGTCCTCCAGCCCTCAGAGAAGCACGAGCTCTGATGCTGATGGTGAGCGACCATTTAACCTAAATGGCAACAGTATCCCCACGGCTACGCAGACCCTGATGACCATGTATCGGCGACGGTCTCCTGAGGAATTCAACCCAAAATTGGTGTGTGCCTCTTGGTCTTCCCCGAAACCTTCTATGCTGTGTGAGAATAATACTATTAAAAGTGTTAAATATAAGTAAACTCATAAATGTTTATGTAGAGGAAGATCGTCCTCTAAGCAAAGCACTTTTTATCTAAATCTGTCACAAGGTTGCAGAGTGGCTTAATGGATGGAGAAAGGAGTTATCCAGGGTGTGGGTGACTTTTTTGTTTCTGGTTTTAACTGTTGTGTAGTCAGCCAGCAAGTAAGTACACAGTTTCTCAGCTCACATTAAGAACGCATTAACTCACTGTCACTTGGGAGTGTAGACATTAAGCATAAATAAAACAGGCATTGTACTGACCCATTTCAGGTCCATGACTTCAAGGAGAGAAAGCTTCATGGCAGCTTCATAGATGTGTAAAAAAGGGGAAGAAGGACAGGGATTCTGGAGTTGTTCTCGTTTGTTCTGTCCAGAACTTGACTACTGCATTCAACAGGGAAGATGTTCCCAACTTCTGTCATAATTCTCTTCACTATCCTCAAATACTTTGGGATGAAATAATGTCTCATTATGTCTTTCAGGCCAAAGAATTTTTGAAAGAGCAAGCTTGGAAGATTCATTTTGCTGAGTATGGGCAGGGGATTTGCATGTACCGCACGGAGAAAACGCGGGAGCTAGTGCTGAAGGGCATCCCGGAGAGCATGCGCGGGGAGCTCTGGCTGCTGCTGTCAGGTACGGCTGGGGTCTGATCATGGGTGTCAGTCTGTGGGACTCCGGGCTTCTTTCCTGTCTCCCACCACAGGTCCCCACAGGGCAGGAGTTCTCAAAAGCAGGCAACCCCCAGTTCAAAGCTGCATCTCATTTCCTCACTAGAGTGCCGGGCCCATCAACTACCCTTTTTTTCATACAAATTCAAGACCCCCTTACCCACAGGGTACATGTTCTGAGACTCCTAGTGAATCCACCTTCTGTGTCCCCTCATCCACAGGGCACATGGTCCAAGACTCCCTGAGTCCCTGGGTGACACCAAGCCCTATTTATGCTGGGTTTTTTCCTATACTTCCATACCCATGATAAAGTTGAACTTATAAATTAGGCACAATAAGAGACAAACATAACAAATAATAAAGTAGAGCAATTAAAATAATATACTGCAATACGTTATTTAAAACTTAATGATTGTTTCTTTCTGGAATTTTCCATTTTAATGTTTTAGCCTTTCAGACAACCTGATACTGATTCCAACCATCCCAGAACATCCACAGCACTCCAGGGATCTCGCTTGTCCCAAGCATTCCTTTGGGTTTCACCAGCTTTAATACAGAGAGCAGTCGCTGATGTAAGGCCGAAAATGTAATCATTCTGAAGAGGATTCTCTAAATGTTTTCATATGAATCTGAGACAGTCAGACACAAGTAACATTAGTAAACCCTTTTACTTAAAAAATGACATTAAAACTAAAAGAATAGTTACCAGATTTATAGGAAAGCTTTAAAAAAAAAACCTGAAGGTCTTTCTAACAGCGTTGTAAGTTGTAAAATTCCCTATGGTGAGATGTTGAAACAGCTCAGAAGTAAAAGGTAGATTCCTGAAAATGACTGGCTTTGTGTGGTTCATGTGAAGCCAGTTTGTTCTATCCCCATTTGCTTGTCCAGTTCTGCATTTTCCATGCATAGACCAGCCAAACCCCTCATTAAAAGCCCTCACTTGAGTCACCTCATCTCTAATCACTGATCAACCCCAGAAGATCATTACAATACAGCCTCCTCCTCTCTCCCTTGTGTGTTCGGTGAACTAGTCACCTTGGCAACCAGATTCTGATCACTGAGGAGTAAATGAAAAATTCCATTTTTATCTTCCTTATTCAAATTAGAAATTATTTACAGCCACATTTTAGATGAAAATGAAAACTCAGAACAAGCAGCAGGAATCCGGTGGGCCACGTGGAACAGAGTGCTGTGGCAGAGGTGCATTTAGGGTTAGACCTCAGTGTTTCCTTTAACAGTGATGGGTAATGTGTGACCACAGGTTGACCCAGTCAGCACACTGCCTGTAATTCCACACGTGCAGCTATGGGCTGCACGTGGTGACAGCTTGCCCATGTGGGGAGCTCAGCGTCTCGTAGGGGAGCCCACTTTGAGACTCCTTCTGCTTGCCATGGGCCTCACGACCACTGCCCCAGGGTCCAGGCTCAGCGAACCCCCTCCAGCGAAGCACAGTTCATCTCCCATGGGAACAGAGCAGAAGCCAGCTTGAAGGCGCTGTCCACAAGGCTGTCTTGTCCAGGGCAGGCCAGACTGACCCGGCTGGAGTTTTCAAGACCTATCAGGAACAAGGACCGGGCCTTATATTCTAAGTTATATGCAACTTATATTAAGATACAACTCAATATCACGAAATGTACAGTTAAATGGTTATTAGTATATTCACAAAATTACATAGTGATCAGCACAGTTAATTTTGGGGTACTGTCATTATTCTCCAAGAAAACACCTTAGACCTTTTATCAGTAATTCTCTGTTTCCCCTCAAAACTCTTCCCATGCCCAGGCAACTACTAATTTACTTCCTGTCTCTGTATTTGTCTGCTCTGGATATGTCATGTAAAGGAAATCATACGATATACAGAGGGTTTTGTATAGCAGGAGGTGGCACCACTAAGCTAAATCCCCGGCCCATACAGAGGGTTTTGTGACTAACTTCTTTGCTGAGGATGTTGTCAAGGTTTGATCATGTTGTAATACGTATCAGCATTTCAGTCCTTTTTATCGCCAAATATCACTCCCCTTTGTGAATATACTAGATTTTATTTATTAATCAATTAATGAACATTTATATTGTTTCTACCCTTTGGCTACTGTGGCTAATATTGGTGCTACAAACACTCATGTATAAGATTTGGGTGGGCACATATTTTCATTATCTGGGTGTGGACCTGGGAGTGGAATTTCTGGCACATACTGTTGACTTTACCATTTTGTTTTTTGAGAGAGGGTCTCCCTATGTAGTTCAGGCTCGCTTTGAACTCACTATGTAGGTGAGGCTGGCCTCAAATTAATGACAGTCCTCCTGCTTCAGCCTCCTGAGTGCTGAGATTGTAGGTGTGTGCTTCTCGATCTGGCTTACCTGTCCTTTTATTACAGTTATCCTGATGAGTGCCAGGTGATTTTTCATTATGGCTTTGATTTAATTTCCCTGCTGACTAGTGATGTTGAGCATATTTGTATGTGCTTATTGGCCATTTGTATATCTTCTTTGTAGAAATATCTACTCAAATCCTTTGCCCAGTTTTAGTTAGGTCATTTTTCTTTTTTAATTATTGAGTTGTAAGAGTTTTAAGGCCTATTTCAAATACAAGTCTATTACCAGATTTTCAAAATTTCTCATTCTGTGGGCTTTTTAACTAGGTAGTAAACTCTGAAGCACAAAAATATTTTAATTTTGATGAAGTACAGTGTACCTATTTTATTCTTTTATTGCTATTTTATTCTGTTGTTTCATGGCAGGAAGATTTATGCCTGTGTTTTCTGCTAAGGCTTTTATCGTGTTAGTTCATTGATCCATTTCAAGTTAATATTTTACTTTGTGAGGTAATGATCTACTTCCTTCTTTTCATATGGATAGACATTTGTCCAGCATCATCTGTTGAAAGTTGAAAGTCTACTTTTACCCCTTGGATGGTCTTAGCAGCCTTGTCAGAAATCAGTGGGCCATAAATGTGACAGGTTTTCCTATGCTGTCAATTCTAGTCCATTGATTTATACATCTGTCTGCCAATATCTGCATAGTCTTGATTACTTGCAGTAAGTTTTAAAATTGAGAGGCAAGAGCCCTCCGACTTTGCTATTCTTTTCAAGGTTGTTTTGGGCATTTTGAGTTCCTTAAATCTCCACAAGAATTTTAGAATCAGTTAATTTCCACAAGAAGGACAGCTTCTTTTTTGGAGAGTAGGTATTATGTTGAATCAGTAGATCAGTTTGGGGAGTTTTTCATATCCTAATACTATTAAGACTTCTAATCTGTGGATATGGAATGTTTTTCCATTTATTTTGGTCTTTGTTAATTTTCTCAAGGATGTTTTATAATTTGCAATATATAAGCCTCACACTTGTTTTATTATATTTATTCCCAAATATTTTATTCTTTTTGATCCTATTGTACGTGGAATTGTTTACTAACTTTTAAGGTATATAACTGATTTTTGTGTATTGATCTTGTATCCTGTAACCTTGATGAACTTTTTTTTCCCTGTGGTTTTTATTTACATTTCTCTGATGATTAGTGATATTGAGCACCCTTTTATATACTTGTTGGTTATTTGCATGTCCCCTTTTGAAAGAATGTTTCTTCATTTTCTTCGCCTATTTTTAATTGTCGCCTTTAATTTTATTTCATTTTTCCCTTGCTATCAAGTTTTGTGAGTTCCTTATATATTTTTGTATTTTGGATGCTTATTTATCAGATAAAAGGCTTGCATATATTTTCTTCAATCCTGTAGGTAGCCTTCGCACTCCGTTGGTTATTTCCTTTGCTGCATAGATCTTTTGAATTTGATATAATCTTAACTTGGATTTTGTTTTTGTTTTTGTTTTGCTTTTGCTCTCAGTGCCTTTCGTGTATGATTAGTGTCACATCAAAAAAATAATTGCCCTAACCCAGGGATGGCGAACCTTTTAGAGCTTTCACTGATACAAACAGCCTGTGCCATACATTCACCACCACAGCCCCAACCAATGTCAAGAAACATTTTTCCTGTTTTCTGCCAATAGTTTTATGATTTCAGCTCTTATGTTTAAGTTTTTAATTCATTTTGTGTTGATTTTGGTACATGGTCTAAGACCACCATTTCATTTTTCTGCTTCTGAATATCTAGTTTTCTGAACAGTGAAATGAATTTAGATTTAGATTTAGATGTTTGAACCCAGAGCCTTCCCACTGAGTTACATTCCCAGTACTTTCTTTTGTTTTTGTTTTTTTGGTTGTTTTGGTTTGGTTGGTTTGGTTTTGGTTTTTTGGTTTGGTTTTTTTGAGACAGGGTCTCACTATGTGGTCCAAGCTGGTCTTGAACTCACTGTGTAGCCAAGGCTGGCCTTGATCTCAGGATGATCCTCCTGCCTCAGCCTCCAGAGTGCTGGGATTACAGGTGTGCGCCATCATGCCCAGTTATGTCTGTTTTTTTATTGGTATATGTTTGTGATACAAAATAATTACATTCATCTTGGGGAATTGGTACATACACCTGTCACATCTTAATCGTTTTTACTCCCCCTTCTCTTCCTGGCCCTCTCTTCTTTCCCCATCTCCAAATCCCCTTCCCTGTCCTCAGGAACCTTAATCCAAGTCCTGTATCTCAAACCAGTGATTTTCAGCCCAGCTCCCGTTCCCACGCTCACCACGAGGAGGAGGGAAGGAAGAAGGGAAGGGGACAGGGAGGGAGAAGAAGGGAGAGGGAGGCACTGTCATCCATAACAGGGGCCCAGCATTCCTGGGAGCACCTCACCGGTGCCTGCGAGTTCAAAAACCCCTTCAAGTAGCCTACAACCCCCTCTTCCTTTCTCATACACTTTATAAATCCTTCACAGCCAAATCTTTAGCAAACATTCCCAAATTATTTTGAGAGGCATCCTTTGCTAAGTGAAATCTTAACAAAAAACCTCAATAAAGTGAAAGCAAAGCTGCTGTGGTTGTAGAGTGGTGAGAGGATGAAGACTTAGCCTGGCTTTTTTGATGACTTCCCCCTCTGGATGTCTCTGGAAGCTCTTCAGCACACAGTGTGACAGCTCAGAAACCTGTTCCTGAGAGGGTTGTATGTAGCCACTCTGCTATGGAACTGAAAGAGGGAAATGGACCACATGTGAATTAACCAGTCTAGCCACCATCAGAACACACCACCCCTGTGTGATCTCCTTTGCTTTTACAGATTTCCTCTGAGTCATATGAACGTGAAGAGGTTCCATCAGTAAGTGGTGGCTGCAGACCAAAAGGCAGGCTCCCATCTTACTGATGTTATCTGCTGTTGTTTCCCAGGTGCCATCAATGAGAAGGCCACGCATCCTGGGTACTATGAAGACCTGGTGGAGAGGTCCATGGGGAAGTATAACCTCGCCACGGAAGAGATTGAGAGGGACTTACACCGCTCTCTTCCAGAACACCCAGCCTTCCAGAATGAAATGGGAATTGCTGCTCTGCGGAGAGTCTTAACAGCGTATGCTTTCCGAAATCCCAACATAGGGTATTGCCAGGTAAACGTCGCAGCATGTTTAGACATTTAAATTTTATTTTGTTTTATACGCCAGTAAATAATGTACCGGAAAGCCTACGGTTGAAAGAACTACCTTTGTACCAGTGAGTCTCAATCTCCGCACCACTGACACTGGATTCGGTGATTCCTATTGTGGGACTGTCCTGTGGTTTACTGGGCCTTCAGGAATCTCCCTAGCCCCACCCACTAGATGCCAGCACAACTTCCCAATTGTAGCAGTTAGAATTGTCTCTACACATTGCCACATTGTCCCTGAGGGGACAGTCTGGGTGAGAACTACTGTGAGACGGGAGCCACGAGACAAGGGTTCCCTTTCTGGATCAGCCACTGTCTGGCTGGTGACCCAGTAAAGACCCTTCTGACCTCTCCTGAGTGCAGTCCTTCCATCGTAGGTTGCTGCTACACTCCTACTTGGAGTCTTCAGAACCAGTGTTTTCCTAGAGAATACAGCTTTTGAATGCCAGAGTTATATTTTAACATGCACATAAAATAAATGTTTAACTCCGTATAATAACAACAAAAAATGCGGTCCACAAACGAGCTAAAATTATTTCTTGTAGTATTGGTAAAGTGACAATTTAGGTAGCACCAAGATAATGTGACCTTAAGTTCAAAGACTACTTCATCAGAGTCATTTCTAGACTATCCAGTTAAATGCTAAAGGAGGCCTAACTTCTGCTCCTGTACACACACACACACACACACACACACACACACACCCCGTTTCCCTCCTACACACACACTCATGTCCCTTCTACACACATATACACATACATGTGTTTTTCCCACCTACACACATACACACATGCACACTTGTCCCCCTTTATCCCATTCTTTATCTGTGTGGTAGCGCTTACTTTAAATGCGCCCCCAAATTGATGGATTAACTTTCACATCTTTGCTCTCCTCCCAGATACCAGCATTTCAACCCTGTGAGAGTTTCTGTCATTCTCCCCTCCATCTCCTACCCCCCCACACCTTAGTTCCTACTCCAGAACCTGTTACAAAGTAGCACCTTGAAAAACCTATCTTGCTTGATGACTAAGGAACTGACTGTGACCATGATGGTGGACCAGAACCGACAGGTTAATTCTCAAGTGGACTTTGTTTTGGTACTGGGAATTGAACTTGGGACCTTGCACTTGCGAGGCAGGCACCCTAACCACTGAGCTAAATCCCTGGCCCTCAAGTGAAATTTTAATGATTTCACTTAGGAAAATTTGGAGTAAGACTTGCCAGAAAGAACCTATTAGACCAGAATACCTTTTTGGAAATGTATTGTAGAAGTCTGATGAACACTTACAGGTTTCTAGAAGATCAAAAGAAGTTTAGGAGAGAGTTGGCTTCTAATGTAGTGGAATTTACATTTATCTTTTGATCTTTTTCATTTAGAGGGATAGCTATTAAAATAGTTGAGCTGTTGAATGGTTATGAGCTATCTGATAACATCTTTTAATAAAATAAGGGAGTCTTTTTAGAATTTAAATTTCTGTTACTTATCAGGACCATCTTTACCTAGATGGAAATAATGGGAAGGGTTCTAACTTTGAGAGGTTTCCTTGTTCTCTGCAGAGATCCTGGAGCCTTATGTATTTGGTTATGGAAACCACTATGGAAGGTTAAAAAGGAAACATTTACCTCCCTGTGGTAAGAGTAAAGAGTACAGTACTGAGAGATTTCAGCAGGTTGATGAAAGCTTCATCAGTCAGCCCTTGCGCAGTTTTTGAAATGAAAATCTACCTCTGTGTTAGGGCTTTGTCTGGTGCATATCAGGGCTAAAATGAAGACTCTTAACAGTCATTGGCTCATGAATTTTACATTTTTAAAAGATCATAAAACAAAACAAAAGAATATTGACATTGTGTATGTGTAGCCTGCAAAGCCTAAGAATTCTGTTCTTTTATAGAAAGAGTTTGCCAGCCCTGTGAGAACAACTCACTCATTTTTTTTCAGGTTAACAAAATGACTTATATTTTAAAGTGCATTTGATATATTTAAAACATATTTGGTGACTTGTCTTTCATTACTTTAGGCCATGAATATTGTCACTTCAGTGCTACTTCTTTACGCCAAAGAGGAGGAGGCCTTCTGGCTGCTCGTGGCCCTGTGTGAGCGCATGCTTCCGGATTACTACAACACTAGAGTTGTTGGTATGTGGGGATGCGGTTAGCATCTTAACCTATGTCTCGCCAAAGAGATGTTTTCAGAGCCATACCAGCTGGCACACTGTTTCCAATCACCATTAGCCAAAAGAGTTCCAGTTTTCCAAGATAGAAATGAGAGAGCTTGAATAAATATAGACTATAAATAAGCCCCACAGAGCCTGAAAGGATTCACACATATCACTATTACAGAAATTATTTTAGAAAACACTAGATGTAGGCATCACTCTGTAACATGTGAGAGTTACGCCAAACATACCAACCACTAAAATAGAGATTTTAGCCCCACCCTGAGATTATTTAATAAAGAAGATGGAACCTGTGGAAACCAGTGGTATTCAAATCAAAGTTTGCCTGCAGTGGAGAAAATAGCATATAAAGGTTTGTCCAAAGTTTAGTTAGTAAGACATTTTTCAGAACTGGTTTTGTTCCAAAGCAAGCAACCTTTGATTTATTGTTGTTATTCCTTATCATCCTTTTAAGTAGCAGACATTTCATTTTAGCAGACCAAGCTTCTCATTGCTGGTGTAGTACAATCTATACTTTGTTTCCCTGTTGTGTTCTGTCTGTATTTATAAACTTTTGTTCAAAATCTGATTCATCAAAAATATTCTCTAAAAATGTCAGCAACTTGATCACGAATGTATGTAGCTGGAACGCTTTTAAATTTTAAAAAAGCTTTTTTTTAAATAATGATTTATGTGTGGAGACCATTTGTTGTTGTTTTCCATGGAGTTTGCCAAATGTATTTTTTATTTTTTCCATTGTTGAGGCAAAATACCTTATGTCCACAATTAAAGCATAGGTTTATTTGGCTAGCAGTTTTAGTGGTTTCAGTCCATGGTAAATTGCCTCCAAGATAGAAACATCATGGTGGAAAGGCATGGCAGAGCAAAACTACTCACTCAGAGGCACCTGGAAGCAGAATCCAGAGAAAGATCACCACTAAGAGATATACCTTCCAACGTCACACTCTTAGTGACTCACCTCCTTTAACTAGGCCCCACCTCCTAACAGTACATTCAGCTATGAACATCAGTGGATTCACCCACTGATAAGTAAGTGCCCCATGATCCAGTCACTTCTCTGGGCGTCTCTTAATCAGCCTACCTAACAATAAGATTAACTAGTACACCAAGTAAGCTGCTTAGAAGGACATTTGGAGCTACTTAGATGTGTATTTTATACCTAAACATTTGTTATTAAACATTTGTTATTAAACATTATTATTAAAATAATAATCAGCCCTTACTGTTGTCATGTTCACTGTCTTTTATGGTAGGAAAACCCAAAAGAAGATGCAGCTAGAACTAACCTGGTGACTGAGCTAGGTCAACACCTTGGTCTAGTAATGCAGTAATGGCAGAACTTAGTAAAAAGGAACTGGGCTGTGATTGGATTGTTAGAATCAAGCAGTTTTGATTGGACTCTTCAGTAAGAAGGTGCATTTGGTTAATCTGGGCCCTTTCGTGTCACCCCTGTTCAGGCGCACTGGTGGACCAAGGGGTCTTCGAGGAGCTGGCCCGAGACTATGTCCCACAGCTGTATGACTGCATGCAGGACCTGGGAGTGATCTCCACCATCTCCCTGTCATGGTTCCTCACTCTGTTTCTCAGTGTGATGCCCTTTGAGAGTGCAGTGGTGGTTGTGGACTGTTTCTTCTATGAAGGAATCAAAGTGATATTCCAGTTGGCCCTCGCTGTGCTGGATGCTAATGTGGACAAACTGTTGAGCTGCAAGGATGATGGGGAGGCCATGACGGTTTTGGGAAGGTACAGTGCTCAGCGTGACTTTTAAAACCACCTCCGGTTTTCTTCCCTGTACTTTCTCTCTTTCTCTTTCATTTCACAAGTCTTAACTGAGTTGATGGTAGAAATAAAATCTCCGTGGCTGCAGATTTATTTCCGTATGCTTTTTCTTTAGAAGTGAAGAAAATTTCCTGAGGTTTTTAAGAAAATCTTAATCTTTTATTTTACAATGCAGTTTTCAGAAAGTGAGTGGTAAACTTATCATGAGAGAATTCCCAGTTCATTTCTAGTAACTGCTAAGCACTTCTTCTCTCAGGTACTTGGACAGTGTGACCAACAAAGACAGCACGCTGCCTCCCATCCCTCACCTACACTCCCTGCTCAGTGATGATGTAGAGCCTTACCCTGCTGTGGACATCTTCCGGCTCATTGGAACTTCCTATGAGGTAGGCCTGGCTTCTGGCCTGGCTCTCTGTTGATAGCGCCCTGAAGCTGCCATGGGGAGCTGGCTGTGAGTCCCACACTGCTAGTGTTCACCACAGAACACCACAGACTAGGCCATTTGTAAAGAACAGAAATTTATTTCTCAGGATTCTGGTGGTGTTGCAGGTTAGGGCCCCATCTCCGGGCTTCCAAGATGGCTCCTTGAATCTTCCAGACGGGAGGAACATCTTCTCCTCACATGGCAGAAGAACAGGAGAGAGAACTCTTTCCTGCACCACATCAATCCCTAAGGGTGGATCCCTCCCAATCTAGACTTCCCATAAGGTCCCACCTCCCAACACTGTTACATTGGGAATTAAATTTCAACTGAGTTTTTGTTTTGGGGGGTTTTTTGGTACTGGGGATCCAACTTGGGTCCTTGCTCTTGCGAGGCAGGTGGCAGAACCACTGGGCTAAATTTCCGACCCCTCAACTGAGTTTTGTAAGGGACAAAAATATTCAAACCATAGTGTGACTCCTAGGTTTACCTGCTTCCTTTTACACTATGAGAACGAGTTGCGAGAAGTAAGCGGCTACCTAAGTTCCAGAGGTGGACACTGAATGAGGCCTAGGATTTCTCTGGCCCTCCAGTTCTTTGTTGTGCCTCAGATTCAACTCTGGGTAGATCGAGGAGGGGCTATTGGGAGCAGGCATGGGGACCATCATAGGTCAGTTTATTCCCTGTCCATGCTGAGTACTAGGAGTCCTCTGGATTAGATGATCTGAGACTCTTAGAATACCCTTAGCAGGCTCACATGAACCAGAGTCCTAGGATTCCTCTAAAATTGCTTGGCGTGCATGAGGGAGGATGCCTTCTGACCCGTGCTACCCAGGACTCGCTCCGATCTGCTCCTGAATTCCAGGCGAGAACTAGCAAGCTTCTAGGCAAAAGAACCACACTGCCACTTACCCTGCAGCAGCTGCTGATGTGTGGGGTCCCCAGACTCAGTCTCTGTGGTTTCTTATTTTTTAGAAATGATCATTAAGGAAGAGAAAGCATGACTATTCTGCTGAGCACACTGTGCCTTCTGTAGAACTTTTGGGTATCCCAGCTGGCAATAGACCAGATATAGGAGAAATAGTGAGGTGCTGGTTGAGGTCAGAAAATTTCTCTTAGAGTCAAAAATTAAAATTGGTTTGGATCTAGAAACCATTTCAGAAATTTTCTAACTCACGATGGATGAAAGACTGGCTTTTAAAAACATTTTCATGGAGACTCCATGTTTATTGAAAACAACATTTTTGCAATGCTTTAGAGTCATAAAATGAAAGCGTGATAATGGTAGAAATTCTAGACAAATATGAAGAAGATAAACTGTATCTATGAGCATTTCACCATACTTCCCTAAAGCATATTTTTGTATTTGCAATATACACTTAAAAATCCAGGCTCCGCTAAATACTGCTTTGCCACATTTTATTTTTGTTAAAATATACCACAAAAATTCTGTAATGCACAACTATTGTTTGAAGACCTGATTTTAATAAATTACATTTTTGTTTAATGGTTCAACAAAATTTATTTAACTGACTTCCTTTTCTTGGACATTTACTTTGATTTCTTCCAAAGTTTCAGCATGATATTCTGTGATGAACTTGCACACAAATTCCACAGCTCTGATTAGGTTTTTTTTAGAATCCTAGAAATGAATTTGCAGCAATATATCAAAAAACGTGAATGATTCCTGGCACACACTGTTCAATTTCTGTAATCCCAAATTACATTTTCAATCTCAGAGATTACAAATTGCTGTTTCACTTCACTGTCTTCAAATTTGGTCTTTACCCTAATACATGTTTCAAAAATCACTACTCCAGGATGGTTGGATTATACTCGTTAAGAAAATCTAGGTGACTTGATCTTTCAGAAAACAAGCCCACAAGATGGTAGGCAGTAGTTTATTTTGCGTGTGGGTTGTTTTTCTAAAGGAATCCCTTGAACCTTTATTGTTAAAAAGAATTCTGGACCAAGCAGTAAAGCTTAGGATATGGAAACTCAGTTTTCTTCTCCCTAGCAGATAAGCTGGCATCATGCTGAGGTTGGCATTTCGCCCATTTTTAGTGGGAAAGAGATGAGATTGAGACAAGCCCAGGGCCTGGTTTCCATTTACATCCTGTCTGGCCGATCCCTAAGGGTGGACCTGGAGCTGGCAGACATCCGATCGCAGGACACAGCAGCAACTTCCTTCCTCTGCCTGGGAGAAAAGCCTCTTACTTATGCCATTGCTCATGTCACCTGGCCTTTCTCTTCTCTGCGTGTCATTGTGCTGATTATATCCAGTAGCTCTCTGCCGCCTTGCAGAAGAACTTAAGATGCACACCGTGTGCTGGCCTCTCTTTTTTTCCTCTCCTAACCATCATACTGGTGCTTCTCAATCCTCCCTGTGGATTAAAGCATTTTTTTAAAATTGAAAAGCCAAGCTTTTAAAAATATAACTTTCCAGACTCCATTCCAGAGCAGTTAAATCTGAACTTCTGGCATGAGGCCCAAGAATGTATTTATACATACATATTTTGTTAAGTTCCCCATGAGACTCCTAATGCCAGGTGAGGGATGATGAGAGTCACTCCCCTGCTTGGAGAATTCCACCACCACCCCCATCACAAAGACCAAAGATAGCTGAGTCTGGGGCTAAGATATGGCACCTGAGTGTCCTAGGCATAAAACACATTTCTTTCTGCCCTTTGGGATAATTAGCCATGAAAATTGAACAGTTAGAAAGAAATACTGAAAGCACATTCATCTTTGGAGATCTGGCCCAGGGTCCCTGGGTTGCTGAGCTTCGTTCTGTTGATCGGCCTGGTGAGTAGTCAGGAGAGCTCTACTTTGTAAGTGCTTCATGGGGAAAAATCTCACTTCCGGGCCTCTCCAGGCCCTGGTGGGAGGAACCTTGGGATGGCGTAAGAATGCAGCTCTGTTCTTTGTGGGACCTGTGCATGCACTTTCAAAGAGTTGAACAGACGTAGACAAAGTGTCTGCCGTAAAGTTTAATTTACAGGCCCGGCTGGGAGGCACAGCTGCCCCTGTAGACCTTAGAGCAGTGCACGGCTATTTGACCTGGCCCAAGGGGCTGAGTCTGAGAAGTGTTGAGCAGCAGGAAGCATAGCTAGTAAGACACAAAGCACAGTTTGTCCAGAGGACAGACAGAAGATCACAGAGCCATGCATCTGGCTCACTAACGCTAACTGTGCTCGCTGCCACTCACTGAGAGGCTACCATATTCGAGGCAGGGTGCTGGGTGCTTGTAGAACCCCTGCCAGTGAAATGTTTACCCATTTTAAGGTAAAAATGTGTGTTGAGATAAATTGAACTATTTGGTGCAAGCTAGAGAGTGACAGGGGCTGGATCCAAGGAAATGATGCCTAAAGCCAGAGCCAAGAGGTGTCCTGTGGATTAGAACTGAGATGGCCTGATGGATGTACATGAGCTCCTGAGGTCGGCCAGTCCAGTACAGGCTCGTTAAGAGAGAGTCTTGGGACCACTAATTGTTTGCAGTAACAACTACTGACACTAATGAGGGTTCTTCTTCAGGGTTGTTGTTTCTGTCCCTTGTGTGACTAATTGGAAGCGGGGAGAGATGAGGGAACAGGCAAGGGAAACAGCTGCTAGAGTTGTGTTGGAGGAAGCCCCAAGAGTGCAAAACACAGCGTTTGTCTCTTCAGAAGAGCTTCAGGATCATACAAGCACCTGTCTGTACCAGGCACCATGGGAATACATAGTCAGCACTGGTGTAATGTTTTCATTCTTTCATTTAATATGAAGATATGTTCAAGAATAAGTGAAAAGATAATACATTTTCATGCAGTTCCAACAATTACCAACATTTCCCTGGTCTTTGTCTCACGTCACTTCTTTCTCCTGGAGTATATTAAAACAAACTCCAGTGAGTATGTTATTTCACTTAGAAACCCTTTGTTTTCTTTCTCTAGCAGGTAGGATTATTTGGCTTGTGACCTTTTGTGTGTGCACACACAGTACTGGAGACTGAACCCAGGGGTTCCTGATCTCTGAGGCACGTCCCCAGCCCATAAAAATTTTTCTTTTAAATTTGAGATAGAGTCTTGCTAAGTTGCCCAAGTTAGCCTCAAACTTGTGATTTTCCTACCTCTGCCTCCTAAGTAGCAGAAGTACAGGGGTGCACCACTATACCTAGCTCATAATTTTGTTAATCTAAAACTTTGATTTTTTAAAGTTTTCTTTTTGATGGTACTGAGGATGGAGCCCAGGCCCTTGTGCATGCTAGACCAGTGCTCTACCACTGAGCTACACCCCCAGCCATCAGTTTAATTAAAAGTTGATTTAACCTTCCAAAAAAAAATAGCCCTGTAATAAGCTCTCACTGTTGTTAGTAGAACCATACTTGTAACATTTGCACATTTTGTTTGATTTTAAAAATGGATGCTTTTTTCCCCTTTTCTTCTTTTTCTTTCCCATGTCAGCAATATCAGGAGTAATAACTACCTCACAAGTTGCTTTGTGTATGTAGAACATAAAAATTCTTACACCAACCTGAAGAGGTAGGAATTCTTTTCCCTATTTTTCTGATGAGGAAGCTGAGGGTGATCAGTTTCTGTGAAATTTCCGTGAAGTCTGGCGCTGGCTTCCACAGGTGGCAGCGCAGCCCTGTGTACCCTCTCCACAGTGCTTAGCTGCCAGAAACACATTCCGTGATGAGAGGCCCAACTTCATATTTGTGGTTTATATTTAAAGACAGTGTTCTCCAAGTCACAAATTCACATGACAGGGCAAGCACTCGGGGTGTGGGGCAGTGGGAATGGGGGACCTCAGAGAACTGGGCAGCCATGACCTGCTGGAGGGGCAGCCCCTTTGCTATCCGAGGTGAGGAACCATTGTTGCCACAACTTTTACTTTTTCAGGAAAGTCAAAAGTCTTGAGTTTATTTTTGTCCTAATTTTTAAAATTAGCTCTAGGGCCAAGGATTTATCTCAGAGGTTTCACTGCCTGCTGCGCAAGCGCAAGGACCCGAGTTCGATCCCCGGTACCAAAAAATGAATAAATAAATAAAATAAAATTAGCTCTTACCCAAACAATAAACATCATGGGCTTTCTAATCTACTTGTTGTCTGTTTCTAATTTTTACTTTAGAACAACTTTGTTTTTTTGTTTTTTTGAGACAGGGTCTCTCTGTGTAGCCCAGGCTGGACTTGAACTGGTGATGATCCTCCTGACTCAGCCTCCTGTGTGCTGGGGTTACAGGCATGCACCGTTATGCACGATTTTTAAAAATAAATTCTAGGAGCCAAGCATGGCAGCACATACCTGTAATCCCAGCTCTGAGGGAGGCTGAGGCAGTAGGGTCACAAGTTTGAATTCTACCTGGGCAACTTAGACCCTGTCTTAAATAAAAAATTTTAAAAGGCTGGGTTTGTAGCTCAGTGATAGAGTGCCTGGGTTTGATCCCCATTACTGCAACAAAAGAATAATAAATAAATAAATTCTAGTTAAAAATATAATAATACAGGGCTGGGGATTTAGTTCAGTGGTTCCACCGCCTGCCTTGCAAGCTCAAGGTTCCGAGTTCAATCCCCAGTACCAGTACCAAAAAAAAAAAAAATATATATATATATATATATAAAATAATGCAGGGCATTGTACTTAGTTTTTAAGAATATTTTTATTAGTACGTGTTTGCAGTACATGTTGATTACATTCATCACCTTGTGCCTAGTTTTTTGGGCCATATCAGAATGAAAGATCACCAGCCTGAGAATCAGATGATTTCTTATGCCTTTTTCAGGGATAAGAGAAGCTACAGCTCCGAGGTTAAGCGGCTTACCCAAGGGCATCCAGTTGTTCAGAACAGGACTCAGCTCCCAAGTCTGTCTGTCGCTAGTGTGCATCTCCTTATTTCTTACATTTTAACCGGCACATTAAAGAACTATGATGGGCCAAGGATTTAGCTCAGTGGTTCCACCACCTGCCTCACAAGCGCAAGGTCCCAAGTTCAATCCCCAGTACCAAAAGAAAAGAAAAAAAAGAACTATGAGTCATCTAGGCAACCTGCAGGATGTTTTACATGGAAGCTAACTACAGGGCTGCTTCTAATTCCCATACTTCCCTTGTGTGATCAGTGCTTCTCCAGCCCTTTCTGTAGGCAAAAGACTTCAAGAGACATGGTACCTTGAGGAGCATAAAACATAATATGCACAGCATGAGATATTTTAAAAAATAAAATATAATCATCATATTGAAATATACAAGACAGGCCTGCTTTCTGGCCAAGAATTTGAGGGTGTCCATAATGTGGGCATAGTCAGAGTCAAGGTTTCTAGAAACCAGAGAACACCGCTGAAGGCAGTGCACCAGAGCATGTAGAACTCACCCTCTCTTCCAAGCAAAGCTTCATCCACAGCCACGGCAGAGCATCATGCACCGTCTTAAGTATTTGGAGCTTTCCTAAGAAAAGATTCTCAGGTGTAAGGTGCTCCCCACCCCCCACCCCCAGTGAATCCCATTCCACACACTGGGACGATAAGTATCTCACATATTAAGTAAGGCTTGACATTCTTGAGCATAATTTGGATGACCTGTCTTATTTTAAAACAAACTATAGACTTTGAATATCAAAAACAGTGCCTTTGTTTCAGTAAGTTTCTTGCAGTGGTTACACCTGTGGAGATCATTCCATGGAGCTATGGCCGAAACTGAGTTTTTGTCTTTGTTTCTTTGAGACACGGACTTACTGTGTAGTCCAGGCTGTCTTCTTCAAACTTGCAACTGTCCTGCTTCAGCCTCCGGAGTGCTGGCATGGGGCAGGTCTGCACCACCACACCTGATTTCCTTTTCTTTCTAAGCTGTAACATTTGAATACATCAGGGTCTCTCTGAAGATTTGGAAAGCAGGAGCCTGTTGATCTTGATTGAACTAAGCTTTGTGGTCTCTGTTAAGAGTCTGCATCCATTTTCTGTCTGTCCCTGTCTTCCCCATTACACAGGGTGAGGGGTTTAATGGATAAGGTAGCTCACAAAGTAACTGGCCTGCCCTGGTAGGTGAGGTTGTGCCCCTCGGGAATGACAGTGGCTGGGCTGGGGTGGGTAGCCCAGTGCAAGTGCACTCAGCTCGCATATAGAAGGCTTGGGTTCTGTCCAGAGAGACATTGAAGGGATGAAAGTGGGAGAAGCCAGAGAACAGAACTTGAGACAGACTCTTGTCTCCACCTGGTTCCTTATGGGAGCCCCTTCCTCTGTCCTGAGGACTGCTGTGGACAGTTGGATGAGGTGTAGGAGGTGCAGGGCTACATGCCTGTCTGTTGGGATCAGTAACCCAGGGGGCCAGACATCAAGAAGAAGTGCTGCCTGCCCTGAAAATCGCCTCTCTGCTCATCAGGACATTAGCAGTTGGGCTGGGAAGTTAGAGACAATCACAGAAGCATTCAGGTAAAAAGCGAGATGGACATGTTCTTCATATTTCACAATATCTGTTATACATTTTGGTCCTCATTTACACTTTCCGTTTCTCACACCAAGGATTCGGTATTTACACATGTCTGTCCTATTTATTTCACTTAAGAGTATAGCCTCAAGGAAAATGGTTCAAAGGGGAAGGGGAACTAGAGAGGGGGCGAGGGAAAGAAAAAAATGAGAAAAGGAAAAAAATGGAAACAAAGCTTTTGTAAATAGGAAAGGGTGGAGGGGTTGAAGGGAGGGAAGAGGAATGGGGAAACATCAGAACCAAGATATATCATGTACAGGTACAAATTCCCAGTGATGAAGATGACCATACTGTATACCTAAAGTGTACCAATAAACTTAATGAAAAAAAATGGAGTGGGGGAAGAGATATAAGTGAAAACAGGTCATTTTGTTTATTATTTAAGGAAAGGGAAATTTTAGAAAATTAAGATTTTCTTAGGGGCCCTCCCCCAAGCACCAAAAGCTTTGTTTTGGGGAAAGTATCATTGTCACTCTAGTGCATTCCTTCTTTCCGTGGATCTGAAATGTGTGATGCCAGGGAGAAGTCAGTGTACCCAGACCTGTGGCTTTGCCAAGGGAACGGGGATGTTGGCTGCAGAATACTCTGAGTGGTTTTTGTTTGCTGTATTTTAGCATTTCATTGTGTCGGGGCCCCTCCAAAAGGGTGGGTGGGGTGCCCTAAGTTGTTCTCATTGCTCTCATTCCTTTAGAAAGCCTCCGGAGGCTTCTCTCTCTTGCTAGTGTTTCTTACCGATCCCAGACATATTATGGCCTAGTTTGAAGTAAACACAATCCATCATTAGGCACATCTGTGATGTGATCAGAAAACGTGGTGAATTTTCCACAATTACTATAGTAAAAGATACATTCCCATTAATCCTCCCCTCGAAATTTGTCCCCATTTGCTTTGAACACAGTGATCCCATCATTCCTGCCACTTTCTGAAGCAGTTCTGGACGTCCTCTTTCATTAGGACTTTGTTTAGTTGCATTGTCATGCTGCCTCAGTGTCCTGAATATATTGAAACGTTTACCTTTCATGGTTATTTTGACTTTGGGGAAGAGCCAGAATCCACATGGTGCCAGATTTGGTGCTTAAGGTGGATGAGGACTCACTGTCATGTTTTCACAAGCCTGCGCTGACGTTGAATGGCTTTCTTGGCAACAGCATGCACTGTATTCTTATCACACCTGTAGCACACACACAGAAGAGAGCTTCCAGAACTCCTTCAGAAAGTGGCAAGAATGATGTGTTCAAAGAGGGAGAATACTTGAGGTTTATATCAATGTTTCTTTTGCTATAATAAATTTTTTTTTAATTTAAGCATTCACCATATATTGTGATCGCACCTCGGATTTTGCAATGGGTATTCACTGAGCTTCTTTTGGGATCAAAAGATTTACCTTCCCTAGGAGTTTTTCTTTCCCAGTCAGAGGTTTAAACCTAAAATGAGTTAACTGTGATTATTTTTCATCACTAATGACAACTCCTGAATTAGGCTGTTCAGTGGAAATAAATAATGCATCTTTCTTGTTGAAGAGAAGCTGATTTGATATTTAGAAGGCACTTCTCTAGTGATAGGAAGTTTGTCCCATAAAACCTGGTTTTGTGGGGCTTTGGGTTTTTGTTTTGTTTTTTAATAGTGAGGATCAAACCCACTGAGTTACATTTCCAGCCTTTTTTATTTTTTGAGACAAGGCTGGCCACAAACTTGATGTTCTTCTGCCTCCACCTCTGCAGTAGCTGGGTTACAGGCAGGCACCCCCACACCAGGCTCTTTCTTAGGTCCAGGCCCACTCCCTGCATTCCTGGAGAAAGGTCACCTGGGCAGGGTCTGAGCTGTCCCTGTGCTCTTCTTCTGACCATCAGAAAGGAATGTGACGGTCAAAGCTCAACTTCCTGGATTAGTCCTTTCAAAACAAGCACAATGTAAAAAGTACTAGAAAGGCCCAATCTTTTGCTATGATTTCCAACCTGGGAAATATTCTAGTTCAGAGTTCACTAGTGGACCACACTGAACAGCTGTGCTGGGTATAGGTTGTCAAGTAAAATACAGGACTGATGTTGGCTGGATAAAAAAAAAAAATTCATGTTTATCTGAAATTTGAAATTAACCAGATGACCTGCATTTCCTGTTTCTGTTTGTGGAATCTGGCACTCCAATGCTTTTATGGAGTCCCTACTTTGCTGTGCAGCAAGTCAGAGACATAAAGTATCAGGCAGCCTCCCAGGGAAGGAGTGGTCCTTCCAAAACCAGTAGATAGACTTCTTTTGCTTAGAACTCCATGATTTTGCATCTCACTCAGGATAAAAACCAAAGCCTGGAAACCCTACATGCACTTCCAACCCATATGGGGTGAATATGTTTAGGGACGGGGTTCCTGGGCTTAGGAACGCATGTGCTCAGATTTTATAGATGCTGCTAGCCAGACTTGCAAAATGGTTGTACAAGTTGATAGTCCCAAGTAATGGTGTATGAGTTTGGTTGCACCTTCTTGCCAACACTTGTATTGTGTCACCTTTCCTTTATGCTATAAATGTTTTTAACCATTGCAGTCCATGTTTTCATGGGAAATTTCCAGTTTAAGCAGTTTGTTTTTCTTTTGCATCTCTAAGAAATTTAAAACCTTACATGCTCCTTCTCTGCCTACAAATAGCTTCACTTGGCTTTTAGTTCAGCTAAGATGGTAGGCATTTCAGTGACTGGAGAGGTGCCTTTGCTCACAGTGTCTCTCATCCTGCATCAGAGCATAGATTTCTGGACCAGACAGATAAATGCTACAGAAGGAATGGGGAGCCTCACTCCAACATTTCTCCCGACCTCCAAGTCTAATAATTAGCTTCCTTCTTGTCAAGACAGTTCTCCCTTAAAAAGTTTTTTCTTCCATGCAGAAATAGCCTAATTTAAAACTTTCTTCTTCTTGATAACTACTGTCTTCAAGAAAGCACATTTGAAGGCCGGGGATTTAGCTCAGTGGTTTCGCCGCCTGCTGTGCAAATGCAAGGACCCGAGTTCGATCCCTGGTACCAAGAAAAATACAATAAAATAAAATAAAATAAAGCACATTTGATTTTACAATCCTATTCAACTGCTGAAACGCATGGGAATTTCCAATCTTTCTTTATGGTCACTATATGGCTTTAAAACAGTAAATAAAAGTGTAATGTTAATCACCTGCCGTGGCAAGCTGTGTGTGACATGAGTGTCAGGAATGCTTCAGCCTCTCAGCAGACAAGACAGGACACTGTGCTTTAGCAGATTTTCCCAGAAATATTAATATTTCTTTTTTTCCAGAAATTTGGAACTATTCGGGCAGACTTAATTGAGCAAATGAGATTCAAACAGAGACTGAAAGTGATCCAGACCCTGGAGGATACGACGAAACGTAATGTGGTAAGTCCTTCCACAAGCAGCAGGGGCCTTTTCTCCTCTGTCCCTGCTCCCACTCCTGCAGGCTCATACATTCCGCGTGACAGAACTGAAGACAACTTAAAAGAAGAAAACTAGGGACTGTCCCAACACCATATTTTTTGAATGTGTAAAATCCATTGTGCTCATTTCTTTGATAGGTCCGAACCATTGTGACGGAAACTTCCTTTACTATTGATGAGCTAGAAGAACTGTATGCTCTTTTCAAGGTAAGTTTCAAAGTCATTGCACATTCTCTCAAACGAATAAAATAGTTCACCTTCTGTTAAATCAAGGGATCACACGAGTCTCCAGAGTACAAAACTGGATGACTTAGTATGAACATAAACAGAATCTTGTCACTAATTTAAGCTGGTGTTTTATCTCTTTTCCTTTCCAGAGAATATCATAACTCTTTTCCTGAACCTAGGAAAATAGGTTATTGTTTTCTGAAACTCACTGGGACAGTGGTGATTGAGTTTAAATTCTGCCTGAAATTCTTATAATGCATAATTTCCTGTACTAAGCTGTAAAGTGCCTTTAAAAAAAGATGGTGTGTAACTAAGATGAGAATAAAGCTGTTTAAATGTCTGAGGGAAAGCATCATTGGTTAAATTTCTGTGCTTTTTCATTTTAAAATTGAGCTCCTACCAGTCTTCGTCTGCAGTAAGAAAAGATTATGTCAGCAACTAAAGCGATGCAAAATTTCTTTCTTCTAGAATGTTTTTTCAGGACCAGGAATTGAACCTAGGGCCTTCACACTGAGCTACATCCCCTGCCCTTTGGGGGGGAATTTTTTTTTTTTTAATTTTGAGACACTCTTGCTAAAATACTTAAATGCCCCAGCTGAGCTTGAATTTATGATCCTCCTGCCTCAGCCTCCCAGAGTGCTAGGATTATAAGCATTACCTGACTCCTAGGAAAAATTATTTTTGCCATATTATTATCATTATCAACATCATGGCTTAAAATGTAGCGGATGACAGGAGAAAATATTTAAAAGGTGCCTTTGATGTAAGCCCAAATTTTATGACAATAACTAATGCCGAAAGTAAATTTGGCCATTTTGAGCAGTACAAAGATAGTATAGGGGAAAACATAAAGGAAGAAGGGTCTGGTCAAGATGGAACACTAGTTCCTATGGAGACGGAGAGTTTGGGAGTGAGGATTCTCACCTACAGTCCAGCTGACCTGGACGCCACTAGAGGGCACCACAACCATATTTATTTGTATCTCACTGGTGCCTAGTAAAATTCCCGCCCCTAGTGTGTTGCATTGATAAATTAGTAATCAATTATCAGTGTAGTATAATCCCTTCATTCTTTTTTTCTTTTTTTTTTTTTTTTTTGGTACCAGGGCTCGAACTTGGGACCTTACACTTGCGAGCCAGGTGAGGTGCCACTGAGCTAAATCCCAGGCCCTCTAAGAATTTTTTAAAGCAAAAAATTCAAATGTATTGAGCAAGAGGAACATGTATGTAATGAAGGACCCAATACATCTTTTGACTTTTTAAAATGTTTAGAATAATATATAAAATGTTGATGAGCATGGCTCTTTCATGTGTTCTAGTCACACAATCTAAAGCATCTTTAGTAACTACAGTGTAATCATAATTAAACTTGAAATTACATTTAATGAGATCAGTAGGCAACATCTCAAAACTAAAATGGTTCATTTGTGGTATTTCTCTTATTGTAAAATATTTATATATGTCCTTTGATTTTATCTTATATGATTGTATTTATTATATTTTTCTTCTCTATTTTCCTCATCTCATTCTGTTTCATGAATTGCTTTAGTTACTCTCTTGGGGACTCTTGAAACTTTTAGACTTCAATTATAACACTGTTCATAGACTTTGTAATTGACTGCATTATTATTTAAAGACTTCTAAATATTATTTAAAGGGTTCTATATTTAAGCACACTTCATTTTGAAATAGGTATTTCTGGATGTGTAGTGCTGTTCTGAAGCAGAGATTCTGAAAAGACTATAAAGACTTTCAGACACCTGGAGACAAAGGAATTCTGTTCTTTCTCTCTCTTTGAGCTAATCCATTGTATTTCATTTTAGATCATATCAAAACTTATCAGCCAATGCCCTGTTGCCAAAATTGAGTGTCCTTATTTTCTTTGATGAAATTTACTGTATTTATGTAAACTTAGAAATGTATGCAATTAAAGAAAAAAAACTTCTCGCCTGTAATCCCACCATTCTATGAGGCTGAGGCAGGAGGATTGCAAATTTGAGACTAGCCCCAGAAATTTTGTGACTTTGCAGAACCATTAGTCAAAATAGAAACTAAAATACAATAAATGGCTACGGATGTAGCTTAGTGTGAAGAGCCTGGGTTAAATACACAGCACCAAAAAATGAAAGGAAGGAAGGAAGAAAGAAAGATCTGTATTTCTTTGTTTTGTTTATGTATTGTCTCTACAAAGAAAGTACTCATGTACATGTGTGCTATGTTTCTGACACAATTTTACCCTATTGCTTCCTGGTCTTTTAGTAACTACACATGTAGTGTCCATATAACTAACTTTCAAAATATTCAGTATTGTCAAAGTAACACCTATAAAATTCATTCTCTCTCTCTCTCTCTCTCTCAAACACACACACACACACACACACACACACACACACACAC
>NW_004624853.1:35843-47520 GCF_000247695.1 Heterocephalus glaber | reverse complement strand
GGGCTCGAACTTGGGACCTTGCGCTTTCGAGGCAGGCAGCGGAACCCCTGAGCTAAATCCCTGGCCCTAGTCCCTCTGTGAGGATATGAAGGCCCAGGGATACTCAGCTGGTTAGTGATGCTCTCTGTGCTGCATCAGCAGCACCCACAGTTGGTCAGCAGCTTCTCCCTCAGCCCCTAGTCTGTACTCGGCCCTGAGGGTGCCATCTCTGTCACATGCCAGCTCAGTAGCTAGTGCTTGGGGTGAGTGAGTCCGTTGTCCATCATGAAATGTTCCTGTTTCCAAAAGGAAAAATAGTGATCTAACTGACAGCAGCTTTTAAAGGGATCCTGAAGATGAGAAGCACTTGCTTCACAGAGTGGTCGGGGGATTGGACCAGGATGCCACAGTATTTACCGAGAATCAGGAGTGGCCCTGGGCAGCGAGGCCCTGAGCAGACAAGAGAAAGGGCTGTGGGAGTAGAAAGAGGAGGAGGATCTTGCAGGGCCCTGAAGGAGGAGGAGGAAGAGCAGGGATGTTTGTATAGAAGCCCCAGATCCTGAGATCATGAAGCCCCACCTTACCTGGGTGCTCCAGCAGCCCAGCGTGTCGTTTGAACCCTGAGCCCCTGCCTGAAGAAAGCAAGCTTTTCTCACTCAGAAGCTCTGCCCTGCCACCTCTCCTATGCCCACTGACAAACACAAGCTCCCCAAATCCACTGACACCCCAAAAGGGACCCCGAGTCTTTGGTTGGTACCAGGGATGGGAGAGGGCCTTTGGTACTGTGAACCAAACTAAAAACTTCAGCTCTGGATGCTTTCTTTTGTGTTCAGAGCACTTTAAGTGGCTTTAATTAATTTTCACAAACATTTATTGAATCATCGCTGTGCCAGTCAGTGGCTGGGTGTTTTCCTACAAATACAAGGGAATGGTGCTGCTCCTTTCCCGGGAAGCTTACTGCTTGGGCTTAGGGGAAAGGGGAAAGGCTGCACTGAGGTGGATTGATGGAAGTGTGGTTCAGGGCCTTGTCTGCCCTTGTAGAGTCTTCCCAACTCGGTCCTTCTGTTTCAGACTCTGGCCCTAAGCCCTCACATGATGGTTTGTGAGGTCTCCTCGGAGAAGAAGGGAGATGAGCTGTATGGCCTGCTTTCTTCCCATGATCATGAGCACCATAGAGCCATCTTTGCCCATGTTCAGGCCTGGCTCTGAATAACATGGTGCTTAGTCAAGGAGGACATGCTCTGGGGAACTGTTATCAACTGATGCAGCTGAGCTGAAGGAACCTACACCATGCTGTCCCCAAGGGCTTGCTGGGCTCCCCTCACAATAGTTCAGAAAAGGCTTCTGAACTGCAGGTCCCATGACCTCCCCATCTGTCCTCCCTCTGATGTCCCATTGCTTCCCCCAGAAGCCAGGAATCCAGCCCAGGGCGCTAGGGACCTGGACACTGCCTCCTCTCTTCTGCCCAGGCTGCCTTGCAAATAACCTGGTTGCTTCTGCTCTCTGCCTCTCGTCCCTCCATGCTCCCCTGCTCCCATGCCTCTTTTTTTAGCTGATTAGCTGCAGTTTTGAGTAAACAATGATCCTTGCTTTAGACATTGGTCTTCTTTTCTCCTTTTCTGAGAGCAGAACAGAAGTCCACAGACTCACAACCTTTTCGGTATCTGTAGGCAAAGAATGACCTGTTTAGCCCTGTAGTCTTCCTAGAGTGAGTGTGTACTTCTCCTAGAGTCACAGGACCTCTGCATAGAGGCTGCCCCGCTTCCAAGGACAGGCAGCCTGTGCTGAACCCAGATCTCCCCTCACCATAGTGGCTCCTGTAACTTTCCCAGCCCTGTTTGCAGGTGTGTGGAGACGGAAGACCACACACTTACACATCGTATGCTGTGTGACTGTGATACTGTGTCTATGACTTGGGCCGTGGAAAGCACAAGGTCATCATCCTGTTCGATCTTTTCCAGGCAGAACATCTAACCAGCTGCTACTGGGGCGGGAGCAGCAACGCGCTGGACAGGCACGACCCCAGCCTGCCCTACCTGGAGCAGTATCGCATTGACTTCGAGCAGTTCAAGGGGATGTTCGTGCTGCTCTTTCCCTGGGCCTGTGGAGCTCATTCTGACGTGCTGGCCTCCCGCTTGTTCCAGTTATTAGATGAAAATGGGGACTCCCTGATTAACTTCCGAGAGTTTGTCTCTGGGCTAAGTAAGGATGCACTCTTACCGCATGAGTCTGAAGGCAGAAGGGAATGATGGGTAACCCAGGATCCTCAGTGCTGCCCTCCAGTCCTCAGCCCTGCGAAGGTTGGGTCTAGAGGGCAGAGAAGCACATAGGTGCTCTGCACTTCACTTCAGTGGAAGTCTTTCGTCTTCATCTGTCCACATCAACAGCAGGCACACTCACACCCCACCTGCCTGGCCACCTCACCACCTGCTTTGTTTATGGCCCTGTAATACCACTCGACTCCTATTCCATTTATGATAGACATTGGTAGTAGAGTTGGCCAATCCAACGTGAGGTCATAGATGTAGCAAGCGTTATGTTAGGCTGGCAGAATGACGTTAAGAAGGAACGCTTTTTTATTCTTAGCTGTGGCAGTCTGTCCTTGGACCGTGTTCTTTAAATGACATCCCAAGGAAAGACGAAAGTTCAGGCATAGAGGCAGTGATAATTACAAAGAGCACCCTTAGTCTGTCAAGAGTCTGTCCCTCCTAGATGGGCCTTTCTCTGAGTCCTAACATGGTAGAAGAGCAAACAGGCTCCCTCGGGCCTCTCCTGTGAGGAAACTCATTACATTTGTCAGAGTCCTTCAGACCCAGTCAACTCCCAAAAGCCACCTTGCAGTGCTGTCACCTTGGGGGTAAGTTATAATGTGGGACTTTTAGGGGCACCCAGGAATTCCCACCTCAGCACAAACTACCTGCTTACTGTTGCTGTTCCCATTTCCAGCTACAGGAATTAAAACTCAGAAAAGTTAAGTAACTGGCTGACACAGTTTTTAGCTGTAAATAAATGTCTTTTGGGGGAGTGAGGGTTGAGACAAGGTCTCTCTCTGTAGTTCAGGCTGGCCTCAGACTCAGGAAGCTCCTTCTTTCTCAGCCTCCCAAGTGCTGAGCTCAGGCATGCACCAATACACCCAGCCTTTAAACGTCTGTTATTAACTGAACCGAGAAGCACAGTTAGTACTGGCTGGGCCCAGGTCATACACGAGGTCTGTCTGTCTCAAGAGCTCACCCTTTTCCCACCACACTGAGATGGTGAAAGAGACTTCCTTCTAGACCCCTATCCAGAGAGATAGTGACTTAGAATTAACATAGAAGGAAGATAAGAATCAAGAGTATCCGCACAAGCCACAGAATGCGAGAAAGTAGACAATTTTGAAGATATGTCGCCTGGGAAGCTAGGCTTGCCCTGAAATGATGACCTTTACAGGGACAGACCAGCCTGCCTGAAAACCTGAGCACTTGCTGTCAGGAGAGGCAAAGATCTGTTCTCTTCGGCTTTAAAGAGCTGAGCAAAGAAGAGGCGGGAGACAGGTGGTTCTAAACCATTTCTGAGGACCGGGCTCTTTGAGATCTGATAAGGACTGGACATTTTCTTCCCAAGGAAAAACATACACATGTAATTAGAACATGTCGCATTTTATGGGGTTTATGGATTTCCTGAAGTTGAGGCCACCAGTTCTGGATCCTTGGCCTTTTAAAGTTGTAGAGATGAGAGGAGAGCCCACGCTGAGTGGAGCTCAGGCAAAACGACCTGTCAAGTCCCTTCTGGCCCAGACTCTATGAGTCCTCTTTTCCCTCTTTCTTTACATCCAATTCACCTGCAAGCACGCTGAGGATATATTTTTACAAGGGATTTTCTGATTCTAGGAATAAATATGGGCTTTAAAGGAAAAAGTAACAGGGTTCTTTTAATTGAAGCTATGATGGTATAATGGTGGATACGTTCAAACCAGTTAAATCAGGGGAACTTGAAAACTAAAAACAATTTCTAAAATGAGTAATTCAGAACGATCTCAAACACGTTTCGAATTTATTTTGAACTCACTTATTTCAGAGGTTGAATCCTGGTAACATGGTCTTCATCAGCACTGACTCCAGCTTATTATGTGCTAGAACAGTCTCAGGTTCTTTCTTTGAACTGACATCCACGGGTCCTCATGTTTCATGGGGTCCTGAAGCCCAGATCACTGTCCAATCTTTTGCGATCAGCTCACCTCAGAGAGGGGAAACTGAGCCCCATAGAAACTCACTCTCCCATGGCACATAGTAAATACAAGGGATTTAAAAGCGTTCTAGATCCAGAGCTTTTAAGCCAAATATGCTGTGACCAGAGCTTTTGTTACACAATGTCTTGGTTCCAGTTTGTAAAAAGTAGACTTTTCAAGGAGGTGGCAAGGCTGGAGGTACCACTGGCACACACAGCACTGATATTTCCTGTTACTTCTAGGTGCTGCATGTCATGGAGACCTCACGGAGAAACTCAAACTCCTATATAAAATGCATGTCTTGCCTGGTGAGTAAGCTGCACAGAGTAGCACGTGTAGAGCAACCAGGACCCAGCACAATGTTTTCTTGGTGTAACCTGTTTGCCTCTTTGATCTATAAGATCGTTCATCAGTCACTAAGGACAAACTATCTATGTAAGTTTCTGAATCAGCATGTGCTTGACTCAGTGATCATTTACCTATTTGGACAAAAAGAAGACAGCACAGTCATCTGCAAGAGAAAGAATTAAGAGCATCCAGTCACATGTGGGGTACACAGATTCCAGAGACAAAATGAGACTGGGAGATGCTGTGAGCTTTAGAGGAGCCCTTTTCACATTGGCAGGAGCAGGTGACAGATGGTGAGGTTTTGAGTTCAGCTTTAAAGAATGCTGGTCTCAGCTGAGATAGATGCAGCAAATACAAAGAAAATAAAAATGAGAGGAGATTGACACTCGAGAGAGGGTAATACTGTACATTTGGGGATGTTCTGTATAGCACAGTGGCCTAAATTTGTCCTAAGATTGGTTCATAAAGTATAATTGAAAGAATTTGGAAACTTTTGCATAACAAGAGAGACATAAAGGGTCACTAATGTGTGGTCCTTTAAAAGGAAGATGCAGTTAGAAATGGAGTGACACCCGTGCTAAAGCAGTAGAGACAGTAGGCCTTCCTGGTACCCCAATGTTGTGACCTCACCCCACTTTTATAATTTTAGTTCTTCATTCTGTCATTCTATCAAATAATTAAAGCTCACTGTGATAGAGACCTGGCCCTCCTAGTGTAAGAACCATATGTCTTGCTTTTCCAGAGCCATCCTCTGATCAAGATGAGCCAGATTCTGCTTTTGAAGCAACTCAATACTTCTTTGAAGACATCACCCCAGAATGTACACATGGTAGGTGACCTTTCTCCCCACGGCTACTATTGTATCTTCTGCAGAGCCCTCTGTTCCTGGAAAAAGACTGGCCTCCAAAGCTAATCAGCCCAAGAAGTATGTGAGTATGGTCAATTACTATTTCTTTCCTTTTGAATTTTTGAGGTTAGGCAGCTATTGGGGAGCAGGTGCCTTGGACAACTGAAGGCACCATGTGCATTATATCCTGTTGGCACTAGGGAAAGCATGTTCTGTGTGGCTGGGTATTTTGCACCACTGTCCCTGCCAGGCTCAGGCTCACTTAGAACATCATTCTGTTACCACACATCTATCCTGAACTGTGATTGGCATTTCTGTCAGAAGGCATCTCTTCTGTCTGTCTCTGCTCTGCATCAGACTACAACCCACACGCCCAGTCCAGCTCAGTGTCTGAATTTGGTACAGCCCATTGACTGAGAGTGGCTTTTATATTTTTAATGGTTTCTCAAAATCAAAAGTAAGATAATATTTCTTGCCATCTAAAATTGTATAAAATTTAAACTTTTGTGCCTCCAAGGTTTTATTGGGGTGCAGCCATGCTCTTTCCTTCTTGTGTTGCCTGAGACTGTTCTCACTCTGCAGTGACGGAATTGAGCAGTTAAGACAGGGACTGTGTCAACTGCAAGGAGTAAAATACAGTCGGCCCTCTGTATCCATGGGCTCTGCATCCACAGATTCAGCCGACTGTATACTAAATTATTAGGTGGGGATTGCATCAGAATAAGTGCAGACATTTTTAAGTTGTCCTTATTTCCTAAGCGTTACAGAATAAAAACTATGTAGCATTTATATTTTATTAGGTATGATAAGTACATTAGTCACCTTTCCCATTGCTGGGACAAAATACCTGACACCCACAACTTAAAGGAGGAAAGATTTGATTTGGCTCATGGTTTTGGGTGGTTCAGTACACAGTTGGCCAGTTGCAAGGCAGAAGCAACATGGCGGAAGGGCATAGCAGAGGAAAGGTGCTCAACCCATGGCAGCCAGAAGCAGGCCCTACCTGCCAACAGCACAGTCAGCAATGCATTCGTCAGGGAGTTAGCCCACTGATGAGTGTATCACCCCCATAAGCCAGTTCTCTTCCAAAAGCCCCACTTCTGAACATATGAGGCTTTGGGGGACTTTTGAGATCTAAACCATAACAATAAATTATCAGGAGATTGATGAAGGTGTACGGGAGGATGTGTGTAGGTTGTGTGCACACATTACACCACTCACATATAACAGACATGAGCATTTACCACTTTTTATACCCATGAGAGCCCTGGAATCCTTCCCTTACAGATACCCAGGGATAACTGCCTTCACCACTGGGCCCTTCACAGAAGTATGCCAACCTCTTGTCTACATAGTCGTGATTCAGCTCACTGTACCCATCTCCAAATGCATATAATTCCATCATGTATTGTCCAGTCTTGTGTGACTCTAAGCACAGTCTCTGCTTGCTACTTCAATAACTTCTAATTCATCATTCACCTTCCTCACTTCACCTCATGTCCTAAGGTGAATGTGGGCTACCCCTGGGTTCTGTTGCCTCTTAAATCTTGCCATTCATGAATAAGAACAACTCAGACTTGCTTTTATTTCTTTTTCCATTAAGTTTATTGGTGCATTTTAGGTATACAATACAGTTACATTCATCATTAGGGTCTTGTACCTTTATATGATGAATCTTGGTTCTTATTTTTTCCCCATTCGCTTGCCCTCCCTTCACCCCCTCCACCCATCACTATTTACAAACACTTTGTTTCCATGTTTTCCTTTTCTCATATTTTTTCTGTTCCTTTCTTTCCTTTCCCCTACCCCTCCCATTTCCCCTTCTCCTTTAGATGTTTTCTTCCTATTTCACAATATCAGTTATACATTTTGATCCTTATTTACACTTTGTTTTTCACACCAGAGAAACTATTTGGTATTTACACATGTGTCCTATTTATTTCACTTGAGAGTATGGCCTCAATATGCATCCACTTAGCTATAAATGTCTCTAGTTTCTCATTCTTTATGGCTAAGTAGTACTCCATTTTAAAAAGTCTTTGAAAGCTCAGTTTTTAAAGAGCTACATAGTAACCACTGCATGGACTTAACATGCATTAAATATATGTGGCTAGGGCCTGGCATGGTGGTACACACCTGTAATCCCAGCACTCAGGAGACTGAGACAGGAGAATCAACAGGAGTTCAAGGCCAGCCTGGGCTACATAGTGAATTCAAGGCCAGTCTGAACTACATAGCAAGACTCTGTCTCAAAAAGGAGAGGAGAGGAGAGGGATTCCCCAGTGACATGTAACACACTGTCCAAAGCATAAATCTTCAAGGACTTTATAGCACATAGCATTTTAGGGGAAAAAAAACTTTTTCTTTCTTCTATGGACATAGATTTTAATCTTACTAAGTGAGCGTTTTGTTTTTGTTGTTGCTGCTGCTGTCCAGAACCTGGTAAAAAAAAAAAAAAAAAAAAAATCTCATTCATGCAAAGTTCAGATGATAATGTTGCAGAGAGGGGCAGGGAATCACATTCACTAGGGCCATACTGCATAACTTTTTCTCTTTCTTCTGAACACTCCTGGCTAGTTGTTGGATTGGACAGCAGAAGCAAACAGAGCGCAGATGACGGCTTTGTGACAGTGAGTCTGAAGCCAGACAGAGGTACAGACTCTCTCTTCTGTGTTCGCCTGCTTGCTAGTTGAGCACTTGTCTCTTGGCCTGTGAACACGTATTTCTTGACATTTGGGTTTTAGGGAAGAAGGCAAATTCTCAAGAAAATCGAAATTATCTGAGACTCTGGACTCCAGAAAATAAGTCTAAGTCAAAGAATGCAAAGGATTTACCCAAACTGAATCAAGTAAGTTCTTTTCATCCATTTCTAACCTTGAAGCTATTTTTTTTCTAGTCATACCTAAATGTGGAATAAATAGACCCTCAAAAGAAGTGGTAACTTGGGGGCACTCTGTTAACTTTCTGTTTGGATCTATTTTACATATGGTTTTAGGCATTGAAAATATGCTGACTGTAAGGAAATGACCTCCTCACAGAAAATTAGAACTACAAAACAATTTTGCAAGTCCATGCACTTCGTCCCAATCTTTAGGAATATCTTCAGGTACTCACCAGGGAGGCTGTGCTGTTTCGTATCACAGTGCTGAGCTACAAAGATGCCTGCCATGTGCTTTCCTTAAAAAGCTGAAGGGCAAATGGAAATTGGGAGTGGTGGCCCCTGCCTGTAACCCCAGCACTCTGGCTAGCTGAGGCAGAAGCATCACAATGTCCAGTCCTGCCCGGCAACTTAGGGAGACCCTGTCTCAAAATTTTAAAAACGAAAATAAAAAGAGCTGGGGATGTAGCTCAGTTTGCAGGTCCTAGATTCAGTCTCCAGCACCTCATCCCATCCCTTCCTTCCCCCAAATAAGCGCCAGTGGAGAGACTAAGCACGTCCAGCCGTCCTCACAGAGGACTTTCTGGGGGCCTTCTTTCAAACGCCTCTGCAGTCCTGCCTCTTTCTGTGCCGCTCCCCAGGGGCAGTTCATCGAGCTGTGTAAGACCATGTACAACATGTTCAGCGAGGACCCCAACGAGCAGGAGCTGTACCACGCCACAGCGGCGGTGACCAGCCTGCTGCTGGAGATCGGCGAGGTGGGCAAGCTCTTCATCGCGCAGCCGGCCAGGGAGGCGGGGTCCGCGGGCGGTGGGCAGGCCCTGGCGGCCGGGCTCTTCCCTAAGAAGGGGCCGGGCCAGCCCTACGCGTCGGAGGCCGCCGAGCCGCCCGCGGCCGACAGCATCGAGGAGCACTCACTCGGAGGGCCCATGGAGGACATCAAGCTGGAGGACTCCTCACCCCGGGACCACGGGGCCTGCTCGTCCATGCTGATCTCCGACGACGACACCAAGGACGACAGCTCCATGTCGTCTTACTCGGTTCTGAGCGCCGGCTCCCACGAGGAGGACAAGCTGCACTGCGAGGACATCGGGGAGGACACGGTGCTCGTGCGCAGCGGCCAGGGCACCGCCGCACTGCCCCACAGCACCAGCCTGGACCGGGACTGGGCTATCACCTTCGAGCAGTTCCTGGCTTCGCTGCTCACAGAGCCCGCCCTGGTGAAGTACTTCGACAAGCCAGTGAGCATGATGGCCAGGATCACCAGCGCCAAGAACATCCGCATGATGGGCAAGCCGGTGTGCTCCGCCAGTGACTACGAGATATCCGCCCTGTCCGGCTGAGCCCTGAGGAGGGCAGGGCCAGAGGCCGGCTTTTCTATGTTCTCCTGTGTGGGGGGTTCCTTTCCTTTTAAATTAAATGTTTGTGAGTCCCTGGCTCGAAGCCTACCGTTTTCCTAATGTAACGTGACGAAAACTGTTGAGAAATACTGAAACACCTCAGCGTGGGCACAGCACTCATGCTGGGCCCAGTGACCAGAATGCGAATTTACCCAGAATGGTGAGTCTCTCAGTGACCATATGTGTGTATTATAACTTACTAATCTTGCTGTGAGCTGTATACAAGGTTTTAAAAAGTAATGCTGTTTAACTTTAAGGCACCCGTCATTTCATGCATTGGGGCTTTTAAATGAAATTAGAGCCATAAGGGAAAAAAATGCCACAGTGATTGTCCTTAGATGGAGAAGCCTCGGTCAGCAGGGGAAATCTATTCCACTTTAGCAAGTATTACAAGTACTTTTTAACATTTGAAGTATATTCATAAAAATCCTCAAAAATCATATTCAACATGTGCTCTCATTAAGGGGAAGACATTTAAGGTTCCAAACAGTTAGGAAAATCTAAGCGATTTTTACAGACTCTGATCAAGGTGGGCAGATACCAGACCAATTTTGCATGAACAGATTGTTCTGGTTTTGTGTCTGCTGGCCAGAAGTTGCCACAAGTGAATCATCTTTCCTTACAGCAGGTCTGAAAGCGGCAGCAAAGAGACAGATGGCTCAGAATAGGCTTTTTTGTTTTGCTTTTGAAAGAGTAAATGTAATGATGCTTCTGATATTGGGTTTTCAGCTTCTTGATACTACAAATAAAGCAAAAAAATAAACAATGAACTTTACTATTTCTGTACTCTCCACAGACTGAAGAAATCATACTATGTATCACATAAGACCATCTTCCCATTAAATCAATGTAGAGATAAAGTAAACTGAAAAAAATTCTGCAAGCTAATGGAACTAAATGTTTTAAAACAGAACTTGTCACTTTATATAAAAGAATAGTATGTTCTATTTATTTCCTGATGGATATGGAAATGAAAACTAGCACACCTGCACTTTGAATTCTTGCTTCTTTTTTTATTACTGTTATGATTTGGGGTTTGGTGATTTTTTTACAGACACTGGAAGGTTTTCATCTTACTGTTGAAGTAACAATCATGTACATATTTCCTTTGCTTATTCTAAATATTCCTTCCAACACATTCCTTTACTTTATTATACACGGTGTCCTTATTTTAGCTGTTACTGCTGTGATTTTTTGTTTACAGAATAATTTTTAAACTGTCAAATGAAGTAGTGTTAACCTCAAATAGGATAAATGTGAACAAATAAAATACTTCAGATATGGCTTCTTATCTTGGTGCTTGAATTCCTGCCTGAAGCAATAACATTTTTTTCTTTGACAATTTTATAAGGAAGATTTTATTACACAACCATTGTTAATAGTAAATTTTATAGGAACATGTATTAAGATAAGAAAATATGTAGCATATCAATGACTGTGTTTGAAACAAGGGAGAGAATTTTAATCAGCTGTCTAATTTAAAATACTTGACCTATGCCAGGCATGGTGGTTCACATCCATAATCCCAGCACCTCAGGAGGGGGAGGCCGAGGCAGGAGGATTAGCAGGAGTTTGAGGACAGCCTGATCTACATGGTGAGTCCCTGGCTCAAGAAAAGAAAACTTGCCCTACATAAGCATAAACAGGGTGCAGAATCCTCTGTTTAATCATGATGATCAGTACAGGATGACACCATCTGCTATGTATTTAATTAAGGAACTAGACATTTATTTGGTTTGACTGTTAACACATTATTGCATGTGTTTCTGTCATCTTTAAAATCACTTCAGTATGCCTCAAGAAGTAACTGAGCAGGCATGGTGGCACTCGACTGGAATCCCAGCACTCCTACCTGAGGCAGGAAGGTCACAAGCTTGAGCCCAGTCTGGGCAACTTAATGTCTTATTGAGACCCTGTCTCAAAACATGAAAAGAAACGGCTGTGGATTGAGCTCCATGTGAAGGCCTTGGGTTCCATCCCCAGGCTGCCTTGGCCAGGTTTGCTCCTGGCTCTCCTTC
>NW_004624853.1:3704-29618 GCF_000247695.1 Heterocephalus glaber | reverse complement strand
TATCTAGGAATCTGTCCATTTCTTCTGTTTTTCATTTTATTAGAGTACAGGTTCTCGAAGTAGGTATTGATGATCCTCTGCATTTCTGCTGGATCTGTTGTGGTTTCACCCTTTTTGTTCCTAATTGCATGGATTTGAGCCTTTTCTTTCCTTTTTTTGATAAGGTTGGCTAAGGGTTTATCAGTTCTATTTATTCATTCAAAAAAACCAACTCTTCAATTTATTGATTTTTTTGTATCACTCTCTTAGTCTCCATTCTGTTGATTTCTGCTCTTATATTTATAGTTTCCTCCCTTGTACATGCTTTAGGTTTGTCTTGCTCTTCTTTTTCTAGGAGCTTGAGGTTCAGCATTAGGTTATTTGAGCTCGCCGTGTTTTCCTAGTATGGGAATTCACTGCTATGAATTTTCCTTGTAGGACTACTTTCGTTGCGTCCCATAGATTCCTGTATGTTTTATTGGCATTATCATTTAATTATAAAGACTGTCTAATATCTTCTTTAATTTCCTCTGTGACCCATTGGTTGTTTGGGAGAGTATTAATTCAATTTCCATGTGTTTGTGAAGTTCTTGCAGTTTCTCGTGCTGTCAATCTCCAATTTAATTGCACTATGGTCTGATAATATACAGGGAATAACTTCAATTCCTTTGCATTTTCTTACACATGTTCTGTGAGCTAGCATGTGGTCTATTTTGGAGAATGACCCGTGTGCAGCCTAAAAGATTTTATATTCTGATTTTGTGGGGTGGAACACTCTTTAGACATCTATTAAGTCCATTTGTTCAAAAGCTTGATTCAGTTCTAGAATTTCATTATTGATTTTTTTGTCTAGATGGTCTATTTGTGACAGTGGGGTATTGAGGTCCCCCACTACAATTCTCTTAGTGCTTATTTGGTTTTTCATGTCCATTAATATTTGCTTTGTATAGTTGGGGGCATTAGTATTTGGTGCATATATATTTATGATTGTCATCTCTTCCTCTTGAATTGTTCCCTTTCCAAGGATGTAGTGACCTTTTTTGTCTCTCTTAATTAGTTTTGGTTTGAAATCTACTTTGTCTGCAAATAAGATAGCTACCCCTGCTTTTTTCTAGGTTCCTATCATGTGGAGAGCTGCTTTCCATCCTTTTACTTTCAGTCTATGAATTTCTTTTTAAAGTGTGTTTCTTGTATACAGCCTATTGTTGGATTTTGCCTCTTAATCCATTTCTTATGGTTGGTGAATTGAGGCCATTAACATTGATGGTTATAACTGATATGTATTAGCTTACCCTTGTCATGATATTTTCCTATTGTTGGCTCTTTTATTTTTTACTCCTCCCCCCTTAATTTCTTGCCTTGCCTGATGGCTTTGCTCTGTTGGGCCTCATGGAGTTGTGACCTTCATTGTCTTTTTCTAGGATATTGTTTAAAATTGTTTGGAATGCTGGTTTGGTATTCATGAAGTGTCTTAGGTGTTCTTTTACAGGGAAGTAGCTTATTTCCCCGTAACTTTTGAAAGATAGTTTTGCAGGCTACATCAATCTAGGCTAGAGGTTGTTTTCTTTTAGGGCTAGAAATATTTCACTTCAGACTCTCCTTGACTTGAGGGTTTGTGTTGAAAAGTCTGTTGTGATTCTAATGGGCTTTCTTTTGTAGGTGATTTGTTTCTTTTCTCTAACTGCTTGTGGGATTTTGTTCTTCTGTTGGATTTCCAGGATCTTGACTATTATATGACTAGGTGTAGATTTTTTTTTTTGATCATAGCTAGTTGGAGTCCTGTATGCCTCACTTATCTGTATGTCAAATTCTTTTCTTCTGCTTGGGAAGTTTTCTGTCATTAATTCTGTGAACAGTTTGTTTATATCATTTGTAATTTCTCCTGCTTTTTCGTGGACTCCTATCCATCTTATGTTATTCTTCTTTGCATCATCTAGGAGCTGCTGGATCAATTTCTCATGGTCCCTTACTATTTCTAAGAAACCTCCCTTTTCATTGTCACTAACTACAATCCTGTCTTCTATATCTGATATTCTATCTTCACATTGGCTCATTCTGCTGCAGAAACCTTCAGTGGAGTTTTTAATCTCCTGGATATCTGTTTGAATCTGTTTCATGAATTCCATTTCTTTCCTATGTTGGGTATTCAGGGTTTCCATTTCTTTTCTATGCTGGGCATTCATGGCTTCCATCATGGTCCTGAGCTTATCTATTATTTTAATCTGTGTCTGTTCTAGTGTCTCTAATCATGTCTTTCATTCTACTCACCATCTCTTTAGTTATCTTGGAAATTATTTCTCTTTTGAAATTCTCTAGAGCCTCATTCATCTGTTTTGTTACTCCCTGTGCTATCAGTTCAGAGTGTCAAAGTGGTTGATTATCAGATTTTTCCACCTCGTTTCCCCCAAAATTTGCCTTTGGTGAGCTGGAAGTCTGGATTTGCGTCTTGCTTAGGTGTCTTCTCATTTCTATTTTTGTTGTTGGTGGTGCTGTTTTTGGTTTAATTCCTGGGTTGATACTTCAACGGTTATTGTAAGTTTCTTGGTTTCTCATATTTAGAACCCTTACAGAATGATTGCTTCTCAGAAGTGTCTTCCAGATATACCCAAGCTTTAGGTTTTGAGTCTCTAATGACTCTTAGGCAATCTCATTTTCAGTATACCAGAAAGAACAACTGATTAGACCAATCACAACACCTTAGCCCAAGTGATAAAATCATCATCAACAATAACATCAAGCACAGCTTAGGAAATGACAATTTGTAGTAGCTATTAATCTATCACATTTAACTGTGTGAATTAAGTAAAAATCAAGGACCAGTCAAAAATATGTTTGTAGTAAATAAATGCTTCAATATAGCAGCTTTATCCTTTGGGATGAGGACTTAGAAGGAGTTGCAGAGGGAGGGATAAATAAGTAGAAGGAGAGGAAAAGGTTAGAAGTGAGGCCAGATGACACAGGAAGATCATGCAAACTTTGGGAAACTACTGAAGACAAGAGGAAAAGACAGAACAAAAGGACAAAGACAACAGAACAAACTAACAGCAATAGGGAAGCTAGAAACTGTATTCAGTTTCTTAAAAACTAATGACAAAGGAGAGAAGGAAAAAGAATAAAAGAAAAAAATCTGAAATAGAACAGGAACAGGAACAAAAAGGGAGAGAGATGAAGAACAAGATGGAGGTGGGAAAGAGAGAGAGAGAGGAGAAAAAGAAAAAAAAAGAAATTTGAAAAAATAATATAAAAATGAAGGGCCTCCTTCAGGGTATGTCTCTGCTGTCACAATAAACAACGCGAGTAGCAATGTGCAAATCTAAGTCAATTAGTCTCAGCAAGCCAGCTGCAGTCCACTGAGATTCAGTCCACTGATTTCTGGCTGCAAGGCCTAAGTTGAGCTCCCTGACCTCTTGCCAGATTG
This sequence comes from Heterocephalus glaber, assembly GCF_000247695.1. Next base: position 26,221 of record NW_004624853.1, on the reverse strand, counting down.
AACTCTGTAAGGTTCTACTGCAGGTTCCAGCTGCCCTTCCCCCAAAGGTAGGCCAGGTTCTGATGGGAGGTGCTGATCCCTCCAACTTACCAACCAAGGTAGTCCAGTGTGCCTTTACTGCAGAAATTTTCTTCACTTTCCCAATGGGCTTCAGTTTTCATCAAGGAGCTTCAGAGAGGCTCCTCTCTCTGTTGTTCATTTGTGCTCTATCTTCTGGAGCTCAGAACAATGGCCCCCAGTGGCTCTGCGGTGCAGATTCAAATACTGGTGTGGCCTGAAGCCAAAGGTCTGGGGGGCAGTGCTGCTCAAGTTTATCTTACTTAATGGCAGAGTAGTACTCCATTGTGTATACCATATTTTCTTTTTCCATTCATAAGTTCATGGGCATATAGACTTGTTTCCAAGATTTAGCTATTATGAATTGCGCTACTATAAACATGAGTACATATACATTACTGTGGTACTATATTTTCAAGTTTTGGTGAGGAAGATACCCAAAAGGAAATAGCTGGTTCAAATGAAATTCCTATTTTCAGTTTTTTGAGGAATGTCCATACTGATTTCCAAAATGGTTGTATCAGTTTACACTCTCACTAACAATAGAGAAGCCCTTCCCCACCTCCCAGTCTCTCCAGCATTTCTTACTGGCTGATTTCTTGATGGTAGCCATTCTTTCTAGGGTGAAATGAAATTTAACATTGTTTCAATTTGCATTTCTTGAATAGCCAGCCATGTTAAGCATTTTTTCATGTTTATCAACCAGTTGTATTTTCTAATCTGTGAAGTGTCTATGCTCATTTTTTGATTGGGTCTTTTAAGTTTTGGAGGGTCTAATTTTTTGAGGTCTTTATATATTCTAAATGTAATGCCTTTGTCTGAGAAGTAGCTGCCAAATACTTTTTCCCATTCTGTAGGTTGTCTCTTCACTTTGTTAATGGTTTCCTTTACTGGGCAGAAGCTTATTTTTTTATCATTAATTAAGTTTAGATATCCATAATTTAGATATACAATTTAGATATACATAATGCTCACATTCATTGTATGGAATTTGTACCTGTACATGATATATCTTGATTCTTATTTTTTTCCCATTCCCCTCCCCTCCCTTCTCCCCCTTCCCCTTCTTATTTACAAGTGCTTGGTTTCCATTTTATCTTTCTTTTCTCATTTTTTCCCCGTGGAAAATGTTCAAATGGGAAGGGGCATAAAGGAGGGGAAAGAGGGAAAGGAAGGAATGGAAAAGAAAAACTGAGAAAAGAGAGATAAAATGCAGAAGCTTTTTAATTTATTGTGATTCTATTTGTTGATTCTTCATGTTATTTCTTGTGTGACTGGGGTTTATTCAGAAAGTCTTTGCCTGCACCTGTATCTTTGAGAGTTATACTATTTTGTCTCCCAGAAGATTAAGTGTTTCTGTTCTCATGTTGAGATCTTTGATCCATTTTTAAGTGTATGGTGAGAGATAGGGGTCTAAGTTCAACTTTCAGCATGTGGCTAGCCAATTTTCCCAGCACCATTTGTTAAAGAAGCTATCTTTCCTCCAGCGAAGAGATTTGGCCCCTTTGTCAATAATGCTGTAACTGAATATGCCTTGTGTTATTTTGATGTCATCTATTCTGATACACTGATCTATAATTTTTATTTTATTTTGTTTAAATTTGGGGTTTTTGCTTTTATTTTTGCCAATATCATGCTGTCTTTATCACTGTAGCTTTGTGCTGTAACTTGAAGTTAAGGATTGTGATGCCCCCTTCTTTGCCCTTGTTGCTCAGAATTGTTTTTGCTATTATAAGTCTTTTCTGGTTCCATATGATTTTTAGGATTGCTTTCTCTAGTTCTTTAAGAAATGTTATTGGTATTTTGATTGAGATTGCATTAAATCTATATAACAGTTTTGGAAATGTGGCCATTTTCACTATATTGGTGCTGCCTCTCTGGTAACAGGATGTATCTTTCCCTTTTTTTAATATATCCTCTTCTACTTTTTCAGAGTACTATTGTTTTCATTGTAGAGGTTTTTCACTTTCTTGGTTAGGTTAATCCTAAATATTTCATCTATCTTGATGTTATTGTAAAAGGTATTGTTTCGCCAAATTACTCTGTGTGAATTTGTTATTGGCATATAGGAACACTATTGATTCTTGAATGCTGACTATATCCTGCTACACTACTGAATTTGGTATTAATTCTAGGAGTCTTTTGGTAGAGTTTTTGGAGTCTTCTATGTAGAGGATAAAGTCATCTGCAAATAATGATAATTTAACTTCTTCCCTTCCTATCCTCATTCCTTTTCTTTCTCTTGTGTAATTGCTTTAGCTAGTATTTTGAGAATTATGTTGAAGAAAAGTGGTGATACCGGACATCCTTGTCTTGATTTGATTTTAGAGGGAAAGAGCTTAGCTTCTCAATGTTAAGTATGATGTTGGCCATGGATTTGTCATAGATGGGTCATATATCTATTTTCTTGAGCGTTTTTATCATAAATGGGTGCTGAACTTTGTCAAATTATTTTTCTGCATTTATCAAGCTGATTATAGGGTTTTTATCTTACTCTATTGATGTGGTGTATTACATTTATTGATTTGCATATATTAAGATATCCCTACATCCCTGGAATGAATACTACTTGGTCATGATGTATGATCTTTTTGAGGGTTTGGTGCATTCTTTTTGCCAGTATCTCACTGAGGATTTTTTTGAGTCTATGTTCATTCAAGAGATTGGCCTGTAGTTCTCGTTTTTGGTTGGGTCCTTTTCTGGTTTTGGAATCACAGTAATGTGTATTTCTAGGCATGACTTTGGAAGTACTACTTACTTTTCAATTTCATTAAAGAGTTTGAAGAATATTGGTGTTAGATCTTCTCTAAAGTTCTTACAGAATTCAATAGTGAATCCATCAGGACCTGGACTTTTTTTACTTGTTAAGTTTTTTATTACTTCTTCAATTTCACTGACTGATAATGGATTATTTAAACATTTTTTATCTCCTTGGTTCAGCTTTGGTAGTTCATATGTACCTAGAAATTTATCCATTTATTCTGAGTTTTCCATTTTATTAGAATACAAGTTCTCAAAGAAGTTACCTATAATCTTCTAAATTTTGGAAAAATCCATTGTGATTTCACCTTTTTCATTTCTAATGCATGGATTTGAGTCTTTTCTTTCCTTTTTAAAATAAGTTTGGCTCGGGCTGGGGATGTGGCTCAGTGGTTCTCCCACCTGTCTTGCAAGCGCAAGGACCCGAGTTTGATCCCCGGTACCAAAAAAAATAATAATGTTTGGCTAAGTATTTGTCTATTTTCTTCAGTCTTTCAAAGAACTAAGTCTTCAATTAATTGATTCTTTGAATTGTTTTTTTTTAGGCTCGATTTCATTAATTTCTCCTCTGATCTATATAATTTCCTTCCTTATACTAGCTTTGGGTTTGAATTGTTCTTGTTTTGCTGAAACCTTGAAGTGCATCATCAGGCTATTTATTTGAGTGTGTTCTGTTTTCCAAATGTGAGAATTCACTGCTATAACTTTCCCTCTTAAGACTGCTTTCATTGTGTCCCATAGGTTCCAATATGTCACATTGACATTATTGTTTCATCTGTGACCCACTGATTATTCAAGAGGGTATTATTTAATTTCAATATGTTTGCATAGTTTCTGTGGTGTCTTGCCATTAATTTCTAGTCTCATTCCACTACAGTCTGATAATATGCACAGAAAAATAAAATGCACTGAAATATCACAGTTCTTTTGCATTTACTTAAGCATGCTCTATGAGCTCGTATGTGGTCTACAAGACAGTCTCATGTGCTGCCAAGAAAAATGTGCACTCTGTTCTTATGGGGTGAAACTCTCTGTAGATATCTATTAAGTCCATTTGTTTTGGGGGGGATTTTTTTGTTTGTTTGTTTTTTGTTTTTTGGTACTGGGGATAGAACTCAGGACCTTGAGCTTGCAAAGCAGGCAGCGGCACCACTGAGCTAAATCCCGTTCAAAGCTTTGGTCTAGCTCTAATATTTCTTTGTTGACTCTTTTGGCCTAGTTAATCAGTCCCTGTATAAGAGTGGGATATTTAGATTCCCCATTACAATTGTATTACTGTGCATATGATTTTTCATGTTCATTAGTGTTTATTTATGAAGTTGGGTGTGCCAGTATTTGGTGCATATATTTTTATAATTGTTAACTCTTCCTGTTGAACTGTTCCCTTAATCGATAGGTAGTGACCCTCTTTATCTCTTCTTTTTCTCTTGTTTCTTCTTGAAATCTGCTTTGTTTGAAATTAGGATAGCAACTCCTACTTTTTTCCAGGTTGCTGTTCCATGAAATGTTGTTTTCCATCCTTTGATTTTTAATCTGTATCTTTTTAAATTAAATGTGTTTCTTGTATACTGCATAATGTTGGGTTTTGTTTCTTGATCCATTCTGCAGTCTGTGTCTTTTGACTGGGGAAATGAGACCATTTACATGGAAAGTTATTAATGAGAGGTTATTGATGTTTTTCTTTCGTTCCATTATTTTCCTGTTACTGATTTCCTTATTTTTTCCTGTTTTGCTCATTATGCAGGTTTATTCATTCTGTGTGACATATTGGCATTGACTTTATTAACTATTTCCAGTACATCCTTAAAATTTTTTAATGCTGGTTTGGTGGTCATGAATTTCTTGAGGTGCTACTTGTCATGGAAATACCTTATTTGTCCATCAACTATAAAGGAAAGTTTTGCTGAATAAATAAGCCAGGGGTGGAGTTTGTTATCTTCTAGGGCTTGGAACACTTCACTCCAAACTCTCCTGGTCTATAAAGTTTGCGTGACGAAGTCTGCCTTTATCCTTATCAAGTTACTTCTATATGTGATTTGTTGCCTTTCCCTATCAGCTTTTAAATTTTTGCTCCTATGACATCTGGAATTTTAAATATAATGTGGCACAGAGAAGTTCTTTTTTGGTCATGGCTATTTGGGGTTCTATATGCCTTGCTTATCTGTATGTTTATTTCTTTCCCTATAGTTGGGAAGTTTTCTGCCATTATTTCTGTGAACAGGTTTCTATGCCATTTGTGTTACCTTGGATTTTTCACTTAACTCTAGTTATTCTTACATTAGTCTTCTTTGTATCATCTAGTAGTTTTTTAATCCCTTTTGCATTCTCTTTTGTTGTTTTTAAGGTGTCTCTGAGTAATTGGACTTTGAAGGCATCATTGTTTCCTAGATGTGAAATTCTGTCCTCACATTGGTTAATTTTACTGCCCATACTTCCAATATGATTTTAATCTGTTGATTTCTGATTGAAACCTTTTAATGTACTCCAATTCTTTGGCAAACTGATCATTCATATTTTGTTTTGTATTATTCTGTTTAACTCATCTAGCTTTTTTGAAAAGTGTATCTTTTGTAGTGAGTTTGCACTGATCTATAGAGAAAAGTACCCTATAAAAATAACTTATTCTTCCTCATCTCAATGAAGTAAAAGAAAATGAATAGTTATATTAGGTCCATATGACTAATAAATAATGGTATTTATTTATTTTTTAACAGCCACTGTGCTGGGCATAGTAGACATAGTTTCTTGTTCACTCCCCAGAACAATATCAGGAGGTACAGGTTAAAATTATTATTCCCAGTTTATAGCTGAGCAAGTGAATTGTAAAGAACTTGTTCAGGACCCAGTTGGGGTTAGAATTCAGGAGCATGGGAGTCCAAGACCCAGACTTTTGGCCACTCATGGGTGTAAGTGTGTGTGTAAAGAAGGTCTGCCATAGGAAAGGGGAAAAAGTTGGGGACAAGACAATGATGTACATGATGATGTATTTTTCAGAATGCAACAGCCTTCCTAGGTGTGACAGTCCTCCTAGAAGCAATCATAGTAGGAGGCAAAAACATTTTTCATGATAGTCTTTCAAAGTCAGCTTCTGGTCATTGCTGAACCCAAATTTCTATAAAAACAGGTCTTTGAAGGTAACTGCCAATAGTTCAGAAAAGATATTTCTCACTGAAATGGGAGTGACACCACAACAGTCCATCACCACAAGCATCCTTCCCTGGAGCTGCCCAGTGGGAATCTGCCACCCTCTACCAAGCAGTGGGTGGACCTCAGCCACCTGTGAGGCTGACAGCTGGAGGACATATGGAAGAGGAGGCTCCAGAGACCGACCTCTCAGTGAGCCATGGAGCATTCAGATGCAGACATTCATGCTGACCTGATATTATCTGGGACCCCAGCATTGACTGTCCATGATTTTCCAATCACTTTCCTGGCATCCTGCCCTCTATCAAAATCTTCCCATCAAACCCTAGTTACTAATCATTTTCAGTTGCTATTTCTAGGATATGTGACTTTTAAATTTTATTTTAATTTTGCAGTACTAGGTATTGAACCCAATGACTTCACCTTGAGCTATATCCCAATCCTTTTTAAATTTTTTTTATTTTGAGATAGGGTCTCACTAAGTTGCTAGGCTTCTTGGGCTGTGCTATAACTTGGGGATCCTCCTCCGTCAGCCTCCCAGAGTGCTGGAATTATAAGCATGTCCCACCACACCCAGCATTAAAAACGCTTTTCAAGTACAATGCACTCTCCAATGTATTTGCCCAAATTCTGACTGAAACACAAAATATTTTGAGAGGAAATAAAGGCCTATAATAATCTGAGATCCCCCAAATAGCTATGAACCCTACAGAAGTACCGATCACTCATTATAGCCTGAGGCACAAAACAGTCTAAGTTATAAGCAATTTATGTTTCTGTACATTTTCCAATTTTGGAAATTGGTGCTAGCTCTTTTCCTGCTTAAGACAACATGTAAGGATGCAGAACACTTATATTACAGTGTAAACAACCTTGAAGCTCTTCCAATTTAGGTTTAAAAAATACACTTGTGTGCTTTTCCATTTGAAATGCTACAATACTGTTCACATCGTATATGCATTCAACTGATGCAAATTCAAAATACATTGGTATGGTGAAAGTAATGCAAAATTCATTTTGATATGCACCCTTTAGATAGCTTATTGTGTACAAGTTGCATTTGTAAATAATAATGCATATTTATACTACATATGTAAATTGTAGTTTATGAATGATCAAGGAGTTTCCACAGTAACTTTGGCTACAACCACTTTTTGCTTTAGGTAGCATCTTCTTTCTCTCCCTTCCTCTCCCCCATCATTGTCACCCTCTTGAGTTGAAATTCCACAGTGATTATAACAAATCACTTTCAATACTTTTCATCGGTGGTCCCAGGATCCATAGAGTGCCACCAGCTAGTGTTAAATACTATTCATGACTCATCTGAGGTAGCAACTGGTTTTTTCTTTGTTACTGTTGTTCAAATTTGCGAAACTCACAGTATCATCTATTAATATTGCAAATCATCCTTGCTGGAAACCAGACACTGCATTACTATAAATACACACTTCCTTTTCCACTGTGCTTTTCAAGTAGTCTGAAAACTGTACTCTGTGTGTGTGTGAGTATGTGTGTGTGTGTGTGTGTGTGAATGTGTATGTGTGTGAACTGAAATGGAAAGTGAGGTGTGGTGATAGTTTCCATGACCTAGTGGGGCTTGGAGTTGTTTTTCCTACATGGAATCATAACACCTTTGTAAACATAAATCTGATTTTGTTATTCAGCTATGCATAAATCAGCAGCTCCTTGTTACCCATAGGATGAAGTCAAACTTCATGTAACAAGTTCTGTGTGTTCTTTGCCTCTTCTTCCAGTAAGTCTCTCCTTCATGTCCTCTGTGTTCTTTTCACAACAGACTCAAAGTACAGTCAGCCCTCTGGGTCTTTGGACTCTGTCACAAGTTCAACCAACTTTAGATCAGAAGTATATTTTTTTAAAAAACAAACTAGCATCTGTCCTAACACATACAGTTTTTTGGTCCATACTCCCTAAATAACTAAACAACTATTAACATATCATTTACATTGTATTAGGTATTGCAACCAACATAGAAATGATGTGCATAGGTTACATGCAGATGTTATGCCATTTTATATAAGGGACTTGAGCCTCCCCAGATATTAATATCCAATGGGGTTCTGGGACCAATACCTTTTGAATACTGAGGGAGTGCTGGATGGCTCATGCCAGGTATGTTTCACAATTCTGAATGTTGCCCTCACTGTTCTCTCTGCCAGGAATTCTGTGGTTTCCCCTACCCCATGAGTTCTTATATCTTGAATATAGACTCAAACATCCCTTCCTCTGTGGTGCCTTTCCCAATGTCCTAACCCAGATTTACCCATGCTTTCTCTTCCATACCTTCAGTTCATTTTTATATCTCTATCAACCATAAGTCAAGTGGTATCTTTAAACATCTATCTTATGAATCGGGCTTTATTTGCCCTTGTTTTCCTAGTACCTAGCATGGTACTGGAAATACATAGTTCTGCAAATGTTGAATGAATGAATGATTGGCAAAGAAAGACATAACTTAGAAATCAACTCATTTAGGTTTTGCTGATCAGGAGTCCAAAGGTAAGTGAGGCTGCAATGCATTTCCTATAAAATGAATGTGAGGTTCTGATTGGGTCTGAGTGTGTCTGATTGGACACATGTTTATGTGAGTATCTGGTTCATACCAACTGCTGTATTTCCAGAAGAATTAATAATCGGGTTACAAATTTCTGAATTCAGCCTCCTCAAAAAGCTAAGGCCTATTTGTTCTCTGCTACATGCAGAAACAAAAACACAAGCCAAGAGGAATAGGGGCTTTGGAAAGGAGTAAGAGTAGAAATAAGTGCTCCTGAAGCTCAGAAGGACTTGAACCTCAATAGCACGTGATGTGAGCCCAGAGCTTCCTTCACTCCCTAGTTCAGTGTGAAATTAGCCAATGACAAGGAAGAGGTAGGTATTGACAAATGAAAGAGATTCTTCCCTCTTCCTGTTGAATCATTCCCCAAACAGTGTCTCTATGATGTTCAGAGCACAGGGGGAAGTAACTTTGGTTTTTGGATTCCATGTTATTTGAAACTAGCAGCTAAATTACAGTACCACTAACAGTGGCTTTTCCTTCTTTTCTGACTTCATAAATTTCCTTTGCATTTTCACCTGGATGAGTTATTTGCCATCTGCTTTCCTAATCTTGTGTTTGTGCAGTGTTGCTGGCAAAAATTAATATGTACTTCTGGCTGCCCCAGGGATTCCTGCAGCTCTGTAGTGATAGAATTAATCTATTACTGTGGTTTCTAAAAGTGCCTCCAGTCCAAGTTGGTTTTTGGTTTTTTGTTGTTTTTTTTTTTTGTACCAGGGATCAAACTCGGGTCCTTGTGCTTTCGGGGCAGGCGATGGAACCACTGAGCTAAATCCCCGGCCCAGTCCCAATTTTTGAATGGAAGGCAGAGTGGGATGGAAAGAATCAGTTGGCATCATCATCATTATCTAAATGGATGGAAATGGCAGCAGATTCAAAATGCTCATCCTTATCAGAAATGACAAGAATCCAAAAACTGGCTATTTGAATGTTTTATTGTCATGGGGCATTAATATAGCATTATCAAGTAAAGGTTATACGTGCTTCAGGGAGGTAACTGGCTCTCACATTTATATTTGCTGTCTTGTTGGATATGTGAAGATGGCCAGTGTTTCTAAACATTTGTGCATTCCAACATGTGAGAGTATTTGGGCAAGTCAGGAAAACATGGCATAAGTTCAAGTGAGCCAAGTTCCATTAGCCATCTTTCAGGGTTAATATATGTCAAATGGTGACTTTCTATGCAGTGCCCTCCTTCTCCCACACAATAACTTTTATTGAACACAAATTGTGTTCCAGGTACAGTGTTAAAGTCTTTACATACATTATGTCATTTAACTCTCACATCCCACTAGGGTAGATTCCATTATCATTCCCACATTACAGATAGGGAAGCAGAGAGAAATCATGCAAGTTAGCCAAGTTCACACAGGACCTGGATGAGTCAAGATATAAAACCATATTTGTCTGACTCCACAGCCAGAGTTGTGGAAATGTAAAGTAATGTCTTTTTCTATCACCAAAGCAGTCATTTATTCATAAACTCATTAATTCAACAAAAATTCTGTGAACACCTACTATAAAGTCAGTTGCTAAGTGCAACAAATAAAATGGAAAGCAAATGTTGCTGGATGGTGTGGTGTCCAGTGTTTCCAGGCTCTTTTTGTCCCTCCCAAAGACTTGGCCAAGACAACCAATGAACAGGTAAATATAACTTTTATTTAAAATAAAGGAAGAAAGGCTGGGGATTTAGCTCAGTGGTTCCAGTGCCTGCCTCGCAAGCACAAGGTCCTGAGTTCAATCCCTGGTACCAAAAAACAAATTTAAAAAAATAAAATAAAATAAAGGAAGAGAAAGGAAAAGGTAGAGAGAAGAGCACAAGAGGCAAGAAAAGTAAAGGTACGTTCCTCATGTAGGATGGGTGACTGCAAAAGCAGGAAGACACCAGAACAGTACGATTACAGTGGAGGTGAAGTCAATAGCTTCTTTTACAGTACTCGCTCAGATTCAGTCTGTCTGATAGTTGCTCTGCTAATGCATCCTGGCCATGACTGACATGTCACATCCTCCATTCAGGTCACATCCTCCATTCAGCCTCCATTCTGGTTCAGGTTACATCTTGCTTTTAGCCTCTGTTCCAGCTCTGTAATTTGACAGATTACATTCCTATTTTCTAGCCAGCCTGCCATGTCCTAATCTCCTGCCTCACAGACACTATCCCTACCTTCAGGACTTGTAGTTTGTAGTTACTGTGTTAGAAATAACCAAAAATAAAATTCTTTTTGAATGCAAACATCAGAAGAATCTTTCTTGTCCTCTTCCTCCTTATCAACAGCATCATCATAGTGATTCCTTATTGAGCCTTCAATATATGCCAGGAGCTGCACTAGGCCTCATTTATCTCTCCAATTCATTGGGGTAAACATGATACCCATTGGGATAAACAAGTATGATTAAAGAAACTGCAGCTCACAGAGCCTAAATAGTGTTCATGCCTCCTGGCTTATAAGTAGCAGAGCCAGCATTTAAATCCAGGACTGATTCTAAAGCCTCATATTTTACTAACAGTATCCCCTAAGGATTTTGAGGCCATTTTAAAAAAGTGTCACCTGAGGATTTTTAAAGGGTCACTCTAAAATAATGGTGATAAAAAGCTTAAAGAATGACAAAATGTGCTCTGTGCTGTGTGTGTTATCTCTGCAGGGCACCTGCACAGACACTGTTCATATATGCTCTCTCTAAGCATCTCAGTCCCCTTCCTGAAGGTGAGTCTTGTGTATTACAGTTCTCTAGAGGAACAGAAACAGTAGAAAGTATATGTATGATTATGCAAGAGGATTTATTAGGCAGGCTTACAGGATCAGAGGTGGGAGAGCCCATAATGGCCATATGTGCTCTGGAGAGCTGTAGAATCCAGTAGCTGCTCAGCCCAAGGAAGTGGAAACCACAGAATGAGAGGTATCAAGGACACAGCACCAGTCCAAGGTTGAAGGTCTGGAAACTCACTGGAAAGCTGCCAGCAGAAGTCTCCTTTGGAAGGCTGAAGAAACTGGAGACCTGGATACTGATGTCCAGAGGATATGGCAGCAAAGGGTGCACCCACTTAGGAAGACAGCAGCTCTTCAAAGTGAGCATACATCTTCCTTCCTTCCCTTTGCACTCCAACACTTTTCCTTTGTATTCCAACCACTATTGGTTGGTGCCACCCATCACTAGGGTGGGTCTTCTCCCTCAGTTTGCTGGCCTATGCATCAATCATCCAGAGTCATGCCCAGAACTGTGCTTTACTAAGCTGCTACGCACTTCTTAATCCATTCAAGATGACATACCATGATAACAGTCACATATAATGTTAGACTTATTTTGCATTAGAGAATTGAGGCTCAGAGATAAAGTAACTTTCCCAAGATCCATATACAATAGGTGCAGTATTCAAGCTTGGTTCTGCTTGACTCTAAAACCCATATTTTGATAACATCGCCCAGAGCATTCTTAGGGGAAATGGTTACATTGACTTATGAACATAATTTGTTCTCAAAGTCTGGTTGTAACTCAAGTTGATTATAAGTCGAGACTATTTTTCACTTAAGAAATAGTGGAAATACCCATAATCTGCTCCAAACCTCCCAATGCACCCCTTAACTAACCTTTTCATAATAAGGTTTGTATAAAGTGCATAATTTACCAGAAACACCAATACTTTTTCTAGTGTACTCACCAAAAAGTTCTAAAATGTGACTAGTTTATCAGAAATAATAATTTCATACTGTACTCACCATTCAAGTTCACGTCTCTGGCTTGCAGGAAGGGAGGATGAAGTGGAAGGTGGCTATTGTTTGGAAGAGTCCCTTTCCATCATGACTTCAGAATCCAGCTCTCTGGTATCCTTTCTCTCCTTGGGAGAGTCTGGGATCTACTAGGACATGCTTCTGGCTCACTGGGTCTCAACATTTTCAGAACTAGGTCAGCGGGGGCCGGCGCCCGGCGGCCACGTGGTGGTGCTGCCGCTGCCCACGGCCCGCCGGCCCAGCCCGGGAGCCACGGCGCCCACTGACCCCGCGGCGAGAGGAGGAGGAGGAGAAGGAGGAGGGACGAGGCGCAGGAAGCGGAGCAGGAAGCGAGCCCGGCGGCCGCGGTTTCCCAGGAAGCGGCAGGCGGGGTGGCGCGGCCGGCAGGGCTGGGGAGCAGCCACCTCGATGGGGTGTTGAAGAGTCTCCTAGGACTTTGGAAGGTTGAATGGACTAAACATGAAGAGTCTGAAAGCAGAGTTCAGGAAGAGTGATACCAATGAGTGGAACAAGAATGATGACCGCCTGCTGCAGGCCTTGGAGAATGGCGATGTGGAAAAGGTGGCCTCGCTGCTGGGCAAGAAGGGGGCCAGCGCCACCAAGCAGGACACCGAGGGCAAGACCGCTTTTCATCTTGCTGCTGCGAAAGGACATGTGGAATGTCTCCGGGTCGTGTTTACACATGGTGTGGATGTGACTGTCCAAGACACTACTGGACACAGTGCTTTACACCTTGCTGCCAAAAACGGCCATCATGAGTGCATCTGGAAGCTCCTTCAGTCTAAATGCCCAGCTGAAGGTATTGACAGCTCTGGGAAAACAGCTTTACATTATGCAGTGGCGCGGGGCTGCCTTCAAGCTGTGCAGGTCCTCTATGAGCACAAGAGCCCTGTAAACATCAAGGATTTGGATGGGAATATACCACTGCTTCTTGCAGCACAAAATGGCCATACTGAAGTCTGTTGCTTTCTCCTGGATCATGGAGCAGATGTCAATTCCAGGGACAAAAATGGAAGAACAGCTCTTATGCTGGCTTGTGAGATTGGCAACTCGAACATTGTGGAAGCCTTAATTAAAAAGGGTGCAGACATAAACCTTGTAGATTCTCTTGGACACAATGCCTTACATTATTCCAAACTCTCAGAAAATGCAGGAATTCAAAGCCTTCTATTATCAAAAATCTCTCAGGATGCTGATTTAAAGACCCCAACAAAACCAAAGCAGCATGAACAAGTCTCTAAAATAAGCTCAGAAAGAAGTGGAACTCCAAAAAGACGCAAAGCTCCACCACCTCCTATGAATCCTACCCAGTTGAGTGATGTATCTTCCCCAAGATCAATAACTTCACCACCACTTTCGGGAAGGGAATCACTATTTTTTGCTGAACCATCCTTTAAGGCTGAGATTAGTTCCATACGAGAAAACAAAGACAGACTAAGTGACAGTACTATAGGTGGTGATAGTTTATTGGATGTAAGTTCTGAAGCTGATCAACAAGATCTTCTTGTCCTATTGCAAGCAAAAGTTGCTTCCCTTACCTTACACAGTCAGGAGTTACAAGATAAATTACAAGCCAAATCACCCAAGGACATGGAAGGAGATCTGAGCATTGGCTCTTTGCATTCTACTCAGTCTGATTTGGCCCCTTCCCTGGGCAAACCTAGTGATGCTGATCCCCCAGACTCCAAATCATCTCCATCTGGTGTGACACATTCTGCAGACAGCAATATCAGAATTCAGCAACTACAAGAGAGTTTGCAAGACTTGCAGAAGAGATTGGAGAGCTCTGAGACAGAGAGGAAACAGCTACAGACCGAGCTCCAAACCCGAAGGACGGAACTAGTGTGCTTGAATAACACAGACATTTCAGAGAATGGCTCTGACCTCAGTCAGAAACTTAAAGAAACTCAGAGCAAGTATGAGGAGGCCATGAAAGAAGTCCTCAGTGTGCAGAAGCAGATGAAACTGGGTCTCCTGTCACATGAGAGTGTGGATAGCTATTCATGTCTCCATGACTTGAGGGTCACTGATGAGAAAATAGATGTGCTAAAGCGAGATCTGCAGAATGCATTAGAAGAAAGTGAAAGAAATAAAGAGAAAGTGAGAGAGTTAGAGGAAAAACTTGTGGAGAGAAAGGTGCAGTGATTAAGCCACCTGTGGAAGAGTATGAGGAAATGAAAAGTTCATATTGCTCTGTTATTGAGAATATGAATAAGGAGAAAGTGTTTTTGTTTGAGAAATACCAAGAGGCCCTAGAAGAAATAATGAAATTGAAAGATACACTAAAAATTCAGATGACACAAGAAGCTAGTGATGAAGCTGGAGACATGAAAGAGGCCATGAACAGGATGATAGATGAACTTAATAAACAGGTAAGTGAGTTGTTGCAGCTGTACAAAGAAGCCCAGGCTGAGCTGGAGGATTATAGGAAGAGGAAGTCTTTAGAGGATGTAACAGCTGAATATATTCACAAAGCAGAACATGAGAAACTGATGCAAGTGTCAAACGTATCCAGGGCTAAAGCAGAAGAGGCACTGTCTGAAATGAAGTGTTAGTATTTAAAAGTGTTAAATGAGTTGACCCAGCTCAAACAACTGGTAGATACACAGAAAGAGAACTTTGTGCCCATCACAGAACATTTGCAAGTGATAACTACCCTTCGGACAACTGGGAAAGAGATGGAAGAAACAATAGGCAGGCTTAAAGAGCACCTTGCAAGCAAGGAAGTGGAAGTGGCAAAGCTGGAGAAGCAACTTCTAGAGGAGAAAGCTGCTATGACCGATGCAATGGTGCCCAGGTCTTCCTACGAAAAGCTCCAGTCATCCCTAGAGAGTGAGGTGAGTGTGCTAACGTTGAATCTGAAGGAGTCGGTAAAAGAGAAAGAGAAAGTCCATTCAGAGGTTTCCCAGGTTCGGAGTGAAGTCTCACAGGTGAAAAGGGTAAAGGAAAACATTCAGACTCTCTTGAAATCCAAAGAGGAAGAAGTAAATGAACTTCTGCAAAAATTCCGGCAAGCTCAGGAAGAAATTGCAGAAATGAAAAGATATTCTGAGAGCTCTTCAAAACTGGAGGAAGATAAAGATAAAAAGATAAATGAGTTGTCACAGGAAGTCGTGAAATTGAAGGAGGCCTGAACAGCCTCTCACAGCTCTCCTACTCAACAGGCTCATCCAAAAGACAGAATCAGCAACTGGAAGTGCTGCAGCAGCAGGTCGAACAGCTACAGAATCAGCTGGCTGAATGCAAGAAACATCACCAGGAAGTCCTATCAGTTTACAGAATGCATCTTCTGTATGCTGTGCAGGGCCAGATGGATGAAGATGTCCAGAAAGTACTGAAACAAATCCTGACCATGTGTAAAAACCAGTCCCAGAAGAAGTAAAGTGGATTCCTTGGCAAGACGCTGCCCCTTATTGTCCATCTTTGTGTTAGATCTGGAGTTGGTGGCGACCACTGCCATTGTTCTCATTTGTGGTATGCAATGTGACCACCATAGCTTCTTTCCTTTCCAGAGTTTCTGGGGATTAGTCCCAGGACAAGGCTGTCCTCCACAGAACTGGCTAGACTTCAGACCAGCAGAGGTGACAGTCCCAGTCATCCTTTCACATTCCACAGTTGGGATTAGGCACACCTAGAGGTCTGATCCTGGTGTTGGCAGCTGGGCATCCTGCTTGGTACCTGAATAGCTGTTGGCTTTATCACTACCAAGTGATCTGCAGAGGCCTATATGCAGTGAATGCTGCTTCAGTTCTGCCCTTCACCTGTGCCATTCAGCATAGGAGAGCTTTTTGTTGCCTTTGGCTTCAAATCCCAAAACATGATTTAATTTCTAACCAAATTAGTAAGGCACTAGTTGTGAAGTGCATGCTTAAGACCCTTTATCACAGCAGCCTGTTGTAAAGTTAAAAGCGCTAATTCATAGTTTCTCCCCAGCTGCCTTATGTAACTCATCACCCTGCTTATCAAACTGTTTGATGAGCACTATTAACTAAAATATGAAGTTTTAAAAGTAAATCATTAACATATTACAAATTTCCTATGCAAACTTGGCTCCTGCTATTATCCATGAAGCTCAGGAAATCCAAATATTTGTGTTTCAACAAGGGACAGTAAACTGTATGTTTACAGCCAAAAGAAATGCCTCATAATTTTTAACCTCGATTTTTTAAAAGTGTTTTTTCTCTATAATATTTTTATTGGCTCTCAAAGACATTTTCATATTTAAACCCTAAATACGTGAAATTGCATTAGATTATATTAACAAAATATTTTTAGGTAACCATGCTTAAGACTTTTTAAAAATAGAACATTTTCCTCAAAGTTTTCAGCTATAGAAAAAGTAGTTATGTATTCAAATCTTAATATAAGCTGCCGCTTATATACCCTAGGACTTTCTGCCACAGTGCTCTCAGAACTGTAGTGCTTTTCTGAATATAGCAAATCCTCTTTTTACCCAGTGAATATTTTCAAATGTCCCCACTCAAAAAGTGGCCATACATCATCTCTGGAAGGATTGCTAATAGTAATCAGTTTTTTTAAACTTTGAAACTAAAAATCGTGATATGGTAAAATAGTGCATAGCAAAAGTCTTGGGGGAAATATCCCTGTTCCCTTTATTTTCAGTTTAAAAATGTTTCTAACTTGCTTGCAGCTTCTCTTATGGTATTGATCTTGAGGGAGAGAAACAATATAATTTTAATATGAAGTTAAATGTAGAGGCCTACTCTGACAGGGACCACATATCACAAGGGATCCCTGGGCTCGGAGGGTACTTGGCTGAACTGAATGATAAATTAATCTGCATTGGATGAGGACCAATGACAGCAAAACAAAAATGGCTTTAAAGCTTGATGTTGTTTCTTTTCTTAAGTTAATTATAGCTAAGCAATTTCAAAGATGCTCCAAAGAAATGTGAAAGGACTTTTTGTCACAGCACTTAAAAAAATTCAGAACAACCATCCACATGCCCCCACACAGAATGCTGCAGAGTATAAAACTTGAGACATTTTGTAGGATGCCTGACAAAGTGTAGCCTTTTATCTTGTTTCAGGATGCATATTTATTACAAGTACTCTAGTTAAATATTGAAAAGGTATATGCTGTAGTTTAGCATTTTGTCTTTGTAATTTACAGAAATTATTACAGAAAATAAATGTTTCATTTTGCAAAAAAAATAAAACAAAACATTTTCAGAACTAAAATCTGGTCTAAGGTTGTCTGTTTCTGTCTTTTCTTTAACACTGTTCTGTAGCGTGACTTGACATTGTCCCTAAGCAAGTGAATGCAATGATTGGCTTTTTCTCTGTCTGGATGGGTCTTCTCTACAAATGTTTGTAGCTCTGTCCATTTTTTCAGGGTTTCCTTTATTTCAGAAGAACTTTGCTGCACTGATTGTTGATACTCCCCCTCCTCTTCAGAAAGCTCCTCAGCTGCCATTCAGCCAGAAGTTACTGAAGTTCCTCTTCAGACAGTTCCTCTGAGTGTTGCTCCACCAGTCCTCAGCATCACCACTGTCTACTTGCAAGCCTATGGACTCTGCTATAGTGACAATGTCATCAACCACAGGGTCAATTGAAAGCTCAGACTCCTCTACACAGCTTTCAGAGTCTCTCTCATATAATTTTAGGCCATACTTTCTTCCAGTCTGATCTCAGTGTCCTTAGAGAGACATTGGCCCAGGATTTCTCAATTAACCCCACACAGGAAAGACTGGAATTTGGGCTGTAACTGAAGAGTTTGGTCATAAGTTAAAATTAAAATTCTGGGGCTGGGAATTTAGCTCAGTGATTCTGCCACCTGCCTCACAAGCTCAAGGTCCCAAGTTTTATCCCCGGTGCAAAAAAAAAATTAAAACTCTGGTCATAACCCAAGTTGTTCATATTTGAAGCTGGTTAATACTCAGGGGTCCACTGTATTTGCAAAAGGTATGCACATTACATGTTCCAAAAAGGAGACCCAGAGTTAGCTGAAGGATACAGACTGCTGCTTATGTTTTACCATAACAATGCCCCCACCCCGGCCCCTGAACTCATGGGATATGACTTTTCTCCTGTTTTAACAATATCCTTGGGCCACTGATGTAGCTCATTGGCACTGCACCTGCCTGGCAAGTCCAGGTCCTGAGTTCAATTTTCAGTACTAAAAAAATTACCCTTTGTTTTTCCTTTTTGCTCACTGGGAAGATGGTATGTATGTGTTTAAGGGATGGAGCAATGAAAGGAAAAAGCCTGCCTAGAGCTGAAGGGATGGTAAAGAACTCAGGAAACCCATGTGGTCTGAAGGCCTTGGGTTCTGGCCTCCTGCAACCGCCCTGTATCTACTCATAGCAGCTCAGGTTTGGATGGGTAAGGAGTAGGGTGAGTCATCCACAAGGAGAAGAGCCTCTGTCTAAGTTTACTTAACCTTGTACAGAGTCCTGCCTCTCACAGCTTTTCCTGGAATGTTGCTGGGTTTTAGATTCTAATTCAGTTCCAGAAATTTGGGACAGCATGGAGATTAGAAGAAATCCTGTAGTAAGAACAAGCTCATTTATTAAGCACCTATTAATGACCAGTGTGATGTTGAGTACTTTCTTTTATTGCATAGTGCTAGGGATTGTCATAAAGCTCAAGATTCACTGGGCCACCTTGGGAAACATGCCTGATGGCTGTGGACAAGGCTCACTGTATGAGGCCTGGGTTATAAATTCTGCCCCAGGCTGAAATTGAGGAAAAACTGTATCTTTCACTGAAAAGTCAGGGTAACGAAAACCTATCAATCAAAATGAAAACCGAAGTTCCCCAAAGTCTCTATACTCCCAGAGCTATGACTTTGGCCTCCAGGGATATATATGCCCCTGGAGTTATTTGAAAGATATTCTACCTGAGTATTAGGGACACAGCCTGTCAAGTGAGAGCACCTGGTTCATTCCCTTACATGTTGGGCAAATAGTTTAGCCATTCTATTCCTTACTTTTCTCAGCTATGAAGTTGAGATAACAGGATTTCTTTTGCAGTGCTTTATATGAGGCCAAAGAAGTACCTGGCATACTTAACAGTCAAAAAAGGTTAAATTAAATTGCCATTCATGTGGACACTGAAACATGGCATACTGTATTTCCCTGAAAATAAGACCAGGTCTTATATTAATTTTTGCTCCAAAATATGCAATAGGGCTTATTTTCAGGGGATGTCTTATTTTTTCATGTACAACAATCTACTTTTATTCATACATAATAATCTACTCTTATTCATATACAAAAATCTACATTTATTCAAATACAATCATGTCATCTTCTTTTGGAACACTGTCATAATTCAATACATCCATTGTGTGCTGCAATGGATGTACTAAATGTGTCCATCTGGCTAACATTCTTAACTGGGGCTTGTTTTGGGGTTAAGGTTTATATTACGGGCATCCTGAAAAATCATGCTATGGCATATTTTCTACTTAGGTTTTATTTTGGGGGATATAAGGTAGGATTTGCTAAGCACCAGCATAATTATTAAAATACATGAAAATGTTTTATAGTAAAAATGAAAAATTATTTTTATCACACTCAGAATCAAAAGTGATCTGATATTTTGACAAATACATCATGAGGAATATGACATATAATGGGGAGAACTTAAAGAAGGGAACTAATATAGTCAAAATGACCCCACGTACAAAACTGTTATACAGATTTAACACAATCTCAATCAAAATACCAATAGTATTCCTCAGAAAGCTAGAGAAAGCAATCCTAAAATTCATATGGAACCAGAAAAGACCTAGAATAGCAAAAGTAATTCTTGGCAACAAGGGGAAGGCAGGGGGCATCACCATCTCTGACTTCAAGTTATACTATAAAGCTACAGTGATAGAGCATGGCATTGCCAAAAACAACAACAATAACAACAACAAAAAACCCACCTGAATGGTGGATCAATGTAGCAAGAATATAGGATGCAGAAAGAACTCCAGGCACAATCAGCTAACTTATATTTGAAAGAGGGGCCAACTACCTTCACTGGAGGAAAAATAGCCTGTTTAACAAACGGAGCTGGGAAAACTGGCTATCCACATGCTGAAGAATGAACCTGGCCCATGTCTCTCACTATGCACTAAACTAAGATCAAATTGGACCAAAGATCTAAAGATTAAAATAGAAACACATAGGTTTCCATGAATACATAGGTGTAGGCAAAGCCCTTCTGAACAGAACCCTGGTTGCACAAGAAATAATACCAAGATTTGACAAATTTTTGCCAATTATTCCTCCAATGAAGAAATAATAGCTTGAATATATATAAAAGTCAAAAAAGTTGGACCCCCAAATTTAAAGATCCATTAAAAAATGAAATGAATAGACACTTCTTCAAATACCAATGTCCAATAAATACATGAAAAAAATGTTCAACATCACTGGCCATTTAAAAAATGCAAATTAAAACAACACTGAGAGCCCATTGTACTTTAGAAAGAACAGCTATCATCAAGAAATCAGCCAATAAGAAATGCTGCAGAGGGTCAGGGATTTAGCTCTGTGGCACCTTGCCTGCCTGGCAAGCACAAAATCCTGAGTTTGATTCCTTGTACCGGAAAACAAAACAAAACAAAACAAGAAAGGCTGGACAGGATAGAGGGGGGGCTTCTTCATTGTTGGTGGGTGTGTCAACTAGTACATCCACTATTGAAATTGGTGTGGAGATCTTTCAAAAAACTAAAAATAGAAATTCCATTTCACCCAGATATTCCCCTTCTACATATCTTTCCAAGAGTTAAATATATCATACCACAGTGATGTATACATACCCCTGTTTATATGAGCATAATTCATAATATCTAAATTTTGGAGGCACCTTATGTGTCAACCAACAGAAGGATAAAGAAAATGTGGTATTTTCAGACAGTGAAGTGCTGCCCTGCCATAAACTTGAGTCATTTGTAGGAAAATGGATGCAACCTGAGACGATAATGTTAAGTTAAATAAAACAGACACATGAGCTTAAATATCACATGGTTTCGCTTATATGAGAAAGCCAAAATATGAATAAAGTGCAAAATAAAGACAGAAAGGAGAGAGAGAAAATGAGAGAGAAAGAGAGAACGGACGATATGTCTAGAAGTGCACTTCGATTTAGTATAATTGCCATACGTGTTTTATATGCTTTTTGGCCCGTTAGTTTTGGCTGTTAGTCGGCTGTATCAAAATTAACTTTATAAGGACTTTATAAGGAACGTGATGCTGGCAAAAAAAAAAAATCTTTTAAAGAAAGGGGGAAGAGGGCCGGGGATTTAGCTCAGTGGTTCTGCTGCCAGTCTTGCAAGCGCAAGGTCCCAAGTTTGATCCCCAGTACCAAAAAACAAAAAAAAAATACAAAGAAAGGGGGAAGACCCCCCCCCCGGCACGCCCTCCAGCCCCCAGCTTAGCCGTGTGGGCAGAGAGCTCCTGGGCTGACTGAGCCCCGCTCAGTCTGGCTGATTATGCCCACATGCAACCAGGAGACTGTGAGGACCCCCCAGGCATGCCCACCAGCCACCAGCTTAGCCCCCCCTGGGCAGAGTGGTCCCAAAACTAATTAAGAGAGACAAAGATGCTCACTACATCCTTGTGAAGGGAACAGTCCAAGCAGAAGAGATGACAATCATAAATATATATGCACCAAATACAAATGCCCCCAACTATACAAAACAAATATTGATGGACATGAAAAATCAAATAAGCATTAATACAATGTAGTGGGGGACCTCAGTACCCCACTATCACAAATAGACAGATCATCTAGACAAAAAATTAACAATGAAATTCCAGAACTGAACCAAGCTTTTGAACAAATGGACTTAATAAATGTCTACAGAGTGTTCCACCCCACAAAATCAGAATATACAATCTTTTAGGCTGCACACGGGTCATTCCCCAAAATAGACTACATGCTAGCTCATAGAACATGTTTAAGAAAATGCAAAGGAATTGAAGTTATTCCCTATATATTATCAGACCACAGTGCAATAAAATTGGAGGTCAGTAACATAAGAAACCACAAAACTCCCACAAACACATGGAAATTAAAGAACACCCTCCTGAACAACCAATGGGTCACAGAGGAAATTAAAGAAGAAATTAGACAGTTTCTACAAGTACATGATAATACCAGTACAACAAACAGGAATCTATTGGACACAATGAAAGCAGTTCAATGCTGGAAATTCATAGCAGTGAATGCCCATATTAGGAAAAGAGAGAAAACCCAAATAAATAACCTAATGCAGAACCTCAAGCTCCTAGAAAA
>NW_004624852.1:7167718-7178070 GCF_000247695.1 Heterocephalus glaber | reverse complement strand
AATACCTTAGCCCAAGTGATACAATTAGCAACACAATAGCATCAAATACATCTTAGAAAATGACAATTTGTGGTAGTTATTTATCTATCACCTTTAACTGTGTGAATTAAATCAAAATCAAGGACCAACCCAACATATGTTTATAGTGAATAAGTTCTTTGATATAACAACTTTATCCTTCAGAATGGGGAGTTAGAAGGAGTTCGGGAATGAGGGATAGGAAGGTAGAAGGATAGGGGAAGGTTAGCAGTGCACCTGGAGGACACAGGTGAGAGAAGGAAAGAGAAGAAAAGAAAAATAAAGAAGAAATATGAATTAGGGCCAGAACAGGAACACAAAAGGAGATGAAGAATAATGTGGGACAGCAAGGGAGTGAGGGAGGGAAGGATGGAGGGAGAGAGAGACAGAGAGAGAGAGAAGAAAAAAAGAAGGAAAAAAGAGAAAGATAACCAATTTTAAAACAGTAGAAAAAGAAGGAAAAAAATTAAAATAAGAGCAAAAAAAATAGTGGCAATTTTGAAAATAACAAAATAAAAGATAAAAATGAAGGGCCTCCTTCAGAGTATGTCTCTGCTGTCACAATAGACAACGTGGGCAGAAGTGTGCCATTATAAGTCAATGAATCTCTGTAAGCCAGTCACAGACCCATGAGATTCAGGCAGATTTCTGGCTGCAAGTCCCAAGTTGAGCTCCCTGTCCTCCGCAGGGTTGACCTGTGTGAAGTTCTACTGCAGGTTCCAGCTGCCTTTCCCCTGGAGATCGTCCAGGTTCTGATGTGAGGTGATGATCCCTCTAACTTACCAATTATGGTGGTCTGGTGTGCCTTTACTGCAGAGATTCTCTTCACTTTTCCAGTGGGCTTCAGTTATCATCACGGAGTCTGAGAGAGGCCCTCTCTCTCTTGTTCACTTCTGCAGTTCAGGACAATGGCCTTTATGTCCCCCTGTGCCTTTGTAGTGTGGAACCAGGTAGCTGCACAGCCAAGAGGCCAGAGGCGGGGGATGAGGGGGGCTCGCAGGCACTGTTGTTGTGGCTCCCTATGGCTCCACCCACGCTGCTCCACGGGCGGCTGGTGGGCATGCCCGGGGGTCCTTATCAGCTTTTTGTCACAAGTAGGCATAGCCAGCTGCAGGACAGAGCTGGGCTCAGTCAGTCCTGGGCGCTCTGCTCCCCACGCAGCTCCTCCTGCTCCCCACACAGCTCCTCCTGCTCCAAACTGCACTCTCTGATTCCTCTGTTTATTTCAAGTTGTGGTGACAGACCTTTTAGATACACAATGATGCTTGTTCACAAACTGATGTTTCTAGAAGAAAATATATACTCAAAAAGCCATACAGAGAAGCCATATGTGGGGTATCTGGTGAATAGCCCCAGCTAAGGCCCCAGACAATGTTTGGAATCAACTGCCAGGTATATGAATCAATAGATGTTCAAGTGGTCCTACTTCTAGCTTTTAAATATCTCCAGATAAGTTCTTAGACATTTTGGATTAAAAACAAGCCAAGCCAGTTATGTTTTTTCAAAAGGTTAAGACACAAAATCTGTGAGCAAAATAAAATGGTGGCTTTTCTGTGTCTTCAAGTTTGGAATGGTTTGTTATTCAATAATAGTTAACTGGAATAGAATTTGTTACTTGTAAGTGAAGTACTGATATATCAAAGCCCAAAAATGTATACCATTCACTGGCTTTAGAATCAGGAAATAGATGGAAGATGAAGGAGAATAGAAGAAGGTAGTAAAAGAAAAGCCAACAAGGCCTTGAAGAAGTCTTGAAAGTGAGGGATTAAAGGAAAATAAAGAACACTGGAAGCTGAAGGAAAGGGCAACTTTGTTACTGTAGCAGATAGTTGTTCCCCTTCCAATTTGAAAACGATATTCCTACTATCTATTATCTATATTTTATTTTGCTTTTTATGTTTTGGGTTCATCATATAAGAGAAACCATGTGATAAGCTTTTGCAAATGGGAAGGGGAACAAGAGTTGGAGGGAGCAGGGAGGAATGCAAGGGGAAGGGGATAAAAAAAGAATTAAGATGTGATAACAAATAATTAAGAAAACTCCTCCATGATAAATTTAGTCATTATGTATGGTAAACATGCACTAATAAAATATTTTTTAAAAGAAAATTGAAATTCTGTAGTAACAGGGAAAGTAGGATACATACCTAATAAATTTGATGATCTATCTATAGAGATATGGTCAAAATATTAAAAATGCCTCCTGATTTCTTTTTACTGTGTATGATAAAACGCAAAAAAGGGATATATAAGCTAAAGAATGGACTTGATATGTTTAAAAATAATGCTGTTTCTCATTCCCAGCTACTTCTGACAGCAATTCTCGAATAAGAAAGGGCATTAGGCCAAAGATCAAAACTAGGTTTTGACATTAAGAACCTTTGTTTAAACTTCCAAAAAGATTAATCCAATTCTTCTTAAAATCTTTAAGGTTATCAGCCATCCCACACCTGATCTCACAATTTTATGTTGAATGTGTTGAGCAGATAACATGTAGGTTTAGTTTGCTTAGCTTAAATTGGAGGAGCTCAAGGAAGTGTACTCAGAGAATCAAACCTTAGGATCTTCATCTTTACCTGGATCTGATTTAGAGAATGAGATCTGGTAGTTGGACTACTGTCACAATGCTATTGCATTGCAGGGTCTTGGAAGATAGGAGCAACATATTTTGAGTAGGAGAAGGGCATTAGTTACTGTAGCCAGTGGGAAGATTATGACACATTATATTTTCTAAGATAATTATAACAATATATGTAATCCCACATGCTTTTCTTAAAATATGACATTGACATTTCTTCCATCAAGTAGATCTATGTTCCTTCACATTCAATCTGACTGGAATTTTTATATGATGCTTCATTGACTTCAAATATTAGGACATGAAAGATGATACAGGTTCCATTGTATAACTCTTTGGATACTTGTTTTTGGAATCCAGGTAGGATGCTGCAAAAAATCCAAGCAGCTGTATTAAAAGGACACACATGTGTGTTCCACCTGACAGCCCCAATTTAAATCATAGCTCATAGTCGCCATCAACTACCAGATGTGAGAGTGAATGAGGTTTCAAGTGATGTTAGCCTCCAGCCTTTGAGTCTTCCCAGCTGAGGACCCAAACACTACAGCAGAAATGATATATCTCTGCTTTGTCCTTTTCAAATTATCCTGATTTGGAATGTAAGCATAATGAATCAATTGTTGTATGCCACTAAATTTGAATGGTTAGTTACATGACAGTAATAACTGCAATAGTACATGATAACTAGTACTCTTCATTCCTGAACCGGGTTCTATTTCATTTATTTATTTTTGGTACCAAGGATCAAAATCAGGACCTTGTGCTTGCCAGGCAGCCACAGCACCACTGTGCTACATCCCTGGCTCCTGAACCAGGTTCTAGCCAGACAGAATGTTCTACTAGATAGCTCTGACTGACAAAGTTCATCTCTAGGCTTTTGATGATTTTTGGTGTTTTATTATGAAAACACTATTGCTATGGAAAACTCACTATTGTTTAGAATGGAAGTTTATCAAAGAGTTTTCTCTGTGGAAAACACTAAAATGTCCAAAAGGTCAGTCTTCTTCTTGAAATCTTTTTTATTAATAAATATCAGTGACTCACTATAACAGTGAATTTTAGGTTTTAAGGTAGGAGATATGTATCATACTTTACAGGGAATAAAAAAGAGGAATGAAAACTTTGAAAAGGCCCGTACACTCTGGAGCTTCTTATGAAATCTCCATTTAAGATTCACTGATTGATGCACTAATATCCTTCTGAGACCTGAGGGTACTATGCAGGCTTCTAATTCTCATCATCCAAGGACATTACAAAGAGCTAAAGGAATCATCAAGAACTTATATTACTTTACAATGGTCATTGGGTTGTCACATAGAGCTCGAGTTTCATAATTCTTTAAAATTAGCCATTAGTTGGATACAATGACAGGGATGTACAAACACAAATAAAGGCCACAAAAAATCAAAACTGTATTAAATAATAGAGCTATTTAAAATGCTGAGCAAGTCTAAAGTTTTATCACCAAAATTTAGCTAAATGTATTTATTATATTGTATGATTCACATCAAATTGTTACCTGATGGGTAAAACCAAATCCAAGATAACTAGATGGCTGCACTATCAGAGTGAGATTTTACCTCTCTTCTCTGTAATTTTTATTTTCCTAGTACATGTTGATATTTTCAAACCAGAACCATCTCTTTACTTTTACTTCTTCCAACACTATTTAGCTATGTTGTCCCATCTTTGTTGCATACTGTCAATCTAGAAACAGATTTTTTTGTCTACTTATTTTAACTTTGGTCTTTATTGTTGTTTATTTCCTTATGAATGATTCTATTCATTAATTTTTCTATGACATTCTTTTTCATTAATATTTGTATGACTTTTTTTCTTTACTTTGGCCCAAGGTCAATGTCTCTCTAGTTTCTAGATTGCATCATTATTTGTCTCACTTGTTCAAGGATACTGGCAAATTTGTAGAAAAGCAAAAGTTATATCAATGCTGAACAAGGAAGCTGAAGTGAAGCAAAGGAGATAATAATGTGACATCTAAGATTTCTTTATAATTTTGGAGGTGAGGGATTTAGGACCTCAGAGAGCCAGAGTGTTTATTACAGGGAAAATATTCTGGAACCATTGTTTTGGTATATAACCCCTATAGTCCTCCCATCTACTAGCCAAACTATTGGAGGATGCTCCTGTTCCATTATAAGGAAACTTAGACTATATCTACCCACAAGATCTGGAATGTCAGCTTTGTTTAACGATATATTCTAAGTACCTATGTTATATCCTGACACATAACAGGTGTTAGGTATAAATTTTTATTGAATTATTAAATGCAACACACTTTCTAGCTGATATAGTAGAAAGATCATTTGTTTTGGACTGTTTCTTAATCTGACATCAAGTATTAGAGTTACCCAATATTTTTGTATGGATTACTTTATCTTCTAAGTCTATATTTTTCTTCCCTTAGCTAATCCCACACACTAACATGCTTCAATTACCATTTATAAGCTAATTTCTGTTTCTATTTTCAATTTCATACATTCAATCATGTACTCAGCAGTTCTGTAGGAATGAGTCACTGGCAATACAAACTCATCCTATTTAAAAACTGAAATCATTTTATTTTCCCCACATCAACCATTGATATGAGTTGAGACTAATTTTAGTCATTTTAAATTTCAGAATATTATTTTCAGGAATGAACTAATAATAGATCTTCAACAAAATTTTCCATAGTTAGCTTATACATTCTACCTTACCAGAACTTAAAGAAAAGGGAAATAAACAACTATCAATCTCCAGTTCTTTCTCCTAGACATTATCTTACTTAGAATATTACATCTGTAAGGTAAGAGGGAGCTAGAACTAAAGGGAAAATGTTCATCTTGAAAACAAAGTGCTGATTCTTAGAGGTATTTTGGAATGTGGATTTTAGCCCAACTTTGTTCTATTATGCTAGTTGTGACAAAGGAGAATGTCACAAAGTTCAAAGATATATGATATGTGAAACCCTGGGCCTATGAACCAATCTTCGAGTGTCCACATAAAGAACTGCTTATTTCCACACTATTAAATAATTGATTTCTGAGTGAAGATACAGACTGTAACATGCAATATAGGTTTGTTTGTTCATTTACAAGGAACTGAAAGTTTTAGAAATCTCTTCCATTTAGGCTTTTGGGATGTTTGATAATGGTTGGAGAACTCATGGACAAGCAATGCCAGAAGCCTAGTTACCTGAGGGTCTAAAAACCTCCTTAAAATAAATTCCTCCTTAAGGATAGCAATGTCACAGAACTCAAGATGAATTTATAGATCATGAGTCAGTTCCATTAGAGATGCTGATTTCAAATACGGGATAAGGATATATATAATACTTAGTTGGACTTGTCAATTATCTAGCTCATTCACAAAGATTCATATTTAGTATTAGAGGAATACCAAGAAAAATAGTTTACAAATTAGGAAAATGTAATTATCTGTATAATAATGAGATTTCCTATTTTTGGTTCAAAATTCCAATGCTTACAATTTAAAGAAAGATAAGTTTACTTTTACTCATGATTATCTGGCTTCAAGTTAGAAACATTATGGCAGATGTGCATGGTGAAACAAAGCTACTCACTTCATGGCAGCTGAGAAGTAAGGCAAGGAGATGAGTGCCACAGAAGGAAGGACTAAGAATCAGATTTAGTCCTCAAGGTCACGTGGGCATGGCACAAATATGACACAACCAGAAGTGTACTTTCCTATTCTGCTAGGTATATATTAATTCAGTCATAATTAATAATCCAACCCTTTTTAACACCAAACACATCTCTTTGAACCATAGTCAATCTGAAAATAAAGACAATAAGAAGGTAATAATTCCACCCAGCATGATATAGTTGCCCTGTATACAACCAAAGATGCAATAATCCTTTCCTCAAGGTCTCAACAGTTCCAGCATTGTTCAATAGTCCAAGTCAAAGTATCCTCTGTGACTCAAGTCAAAGTCTTAGCTGTAATCCCCTGTGAAAATCAAACAATATTTATGTAATCCCAGGGTATCATGGCACAGGATAAATATTTCCATTCCACACTAGGAGAATAGAAAGACACAAAAGAATCAGACCAAAGCAAGAATAAAACTTATCAGGGAACATGTTAAGTTCTGCATTTCCATGTCCAGCATCCAAGGCACTTGGCGGTGAGATGTGAGCTCCACAGGCATTGGGGGACACCACCCCTGTGGTCTTGATGGGTGTAGCTATCATGGTGCCTCCCTTGGGCAAGTCCTGGCCACTGCCTATAGCTTTTCTTGGCAGACATACCATGCTCTTGGTATCTCTGACTCTCTGAGGTCTCCATTGTACCTGCAACTTCATTCCCACATCTTCAGTTACTGCACTCTTGGACACATTGCCTGCCCTCCCAGGCCCTTTGCTGAAATCTGGGTGGATGTATACATGATCCCACAACTTTAGCATTCTGCATACCTGAAGAAACTGCATCATCTGGACAACTCCAAGTTCTGCCACCAGCTGGAGCAGTAGCCAGACACCCTGTGTCTATGCTGCAGCAGCTTCTGAATGCCTGGATGGATGAGCCTGGCAAAATGAATCTCAAGGAACCCATTCCCTACCTGGTCCATCTTGAGAAGGAGACCCAGGAGGTCTCTTCTCAAATGAAATGTTTACACTTTCACACCCTTGAGCCTTCAATTGGTGGGGTTTTGCTGATTCCTGAGGTGCCTTCAAGGCATCTTGCTTCTTGACAACATTTTAACAAATTGGATTCCTTTGAATGGTGCAAATCTCTTCAACAGCCACACTTTCTTCAGCCCCAAATTTACATGCAGTACTTTTTGAGCCAAAATTTAAAATTTTCAAATAGTTCAGCTCTGGTTTTTTGCTCCTAATTGTCACTATACATCTGGCTAAAAGCAGCCAATAGTCCCCAGACCACAAACTCAGGTTGAGCTGCCTTGAAATTTTGTCTGTCATATCAATTAGTCTATTGTGCTTAAAATTAGCTTTCCAAAAAGTCTCAGGACACAGGTGAAATGTAGATCAATTTTTCCCAGGGTGTAACATGCAAGACATCAACTCTAATTTCTTAGAGTTATTATCAACTGAAACATCACAAGCTTGGCCTTTACTGTCTGCATTCCTATTCACTGGTCTTCTGACCTCTGATCAGAATCACCTATCAGGCTATATTTTTAGAATTCGAGGGCTTCTTTATACATTGAATCCAAAACTTTCTAAACTCCTCTTGCAAACCAGTTTAAAAGGTTTCTGAACCACATGGCCTAGTCTAATCACAACAATGACTCCACTTCCCTTGTACTAATATTCTGTACTAGTCATCTTTTCTGTTGTTGGCACAAAACACACAACACACACAACTTAAAGAGAGAGAGATTTAATTTCAGACATTTCAGTCCATATATGGCAAAAGGGTGTGGTGGAGAAAAATTGCTCAATTCATGGCCTCTGGAGAGTAGAGTACAGGAAAGAATGCTAGTGAGAGATATATCCTCCAAAAACATGCTCAGAATGATGCACCTCCATTTAGAACCCACCACCTCACAACACATTGAGCTATGACCATAAATGGATTAATACACTGACAAATATAATGCCACCATGATCTAATCATCTTTTCAAGAGTCTCTTAATCCAATCAAGTTGACAATCACAATTAAGACCCACAAACTGCTTCAGCAAAATTTTCATTACATATTGTGTTTAAGCTTGACACTGATGTATCAATAGCATTAATATCACCAAATCTCATATAAGAGACACTATCTTTAATTCATATATCCTTCACAGACAAAGATATCATGAGCCTCAGTGTAAAAATGTCAAGAAGCACCACCAGCAGCAAGAACGATCATCAATTATTAATAGTTATTGGTACTAAAGGTCCAAAGGTGGAGGGGTGGTGGGAGGGGAAGGGGAAAGGGGAGAAAGGAAAGGAAAAAATTATGTGAAAGAAAAAAAAATGGAAACAAAGTCTATGTAAATAGGGAAGGGTGGTGGGGGTGAAGGGCGCACAGGTAATGGGGAAAAAAACAAGAACTAAGATACATCATGTTCAGGTACAAACACCCAATGATAAATGTAAATGTATTGTATACCTAAAATGTACCAGTTAATACATAAATAAAAAATAAAAATAAAAAAATAAAAAAAGAGGCAGTGGGGCCCATAGTTTCTTTTGGCATAGGGGGCATTTCTATAACAAGGAGAGATAAAATAGGAGGCATAATGTACCAAGCAAGAGAACTAGTTCATGTGATATCTAAGAAATCCTGCCTTAGTACTCTCAAAGTTATTTATGATGCACTGGGTCCATGAGTGGAGTGAAACAGAGCAGGCATTAAGTTTTTTTAAGCAAATACATCCAGAGAAATAGATATATTAATTTGGAGCTGGAGGACAGACTTCCATAAACTGATAAAGGTAGAACATTAATAAATAGGAATCAAATTTCAAGACTGATATTTAAAACATAAATGTTCTTTGAACACATTCAAGTTATTTGACCAGATGAATTGTGTATTTATATAGCCATTTGTTCACCAAATATTTTTGAGTAATTACTGTGTCAGGCATTCTGAGATATTAACAAATGAATAAAATGATCTTTTTTTGGTACCGGGGATCGAACTCGGGTCCTTGTGCTTGTGCAGCAGGCAGCGAAACCACTGAGCTAAATCCCCAGCCCCAAAAATGTGATCTTTTAACTAAGGAAGGCAGTGTATCATAGAGGTTAAAAACATAGAATTAAATAAAATATTTTAAAATATTATGTTTCTCTTTATTAGTTACATTATCTTGAGCAAATTACTTAAATATGCTGCCTTGCCTTTGTCATCTGTCAAATATGGATTATAATAGCTATTTTGTAGCATTGTTATGAAAAGTTACATGAAATAATGAATGTGTATACAATTAATTTCATTCTGTTTGGGATATAATAAACACAGCAAAAATGTTTATTTATAATCTTGTAGTCCACAGATAGAAGTGTTCTTTGCTATAATATGTCTTCTCATACAAATAATATTCATCCCTTTAGAGTTCATGCTGTATATGACTCCATTTCATATACTTATAGGTAGACTTTGTGTTCACATATGGTACTCTAGTCTTAATTCTCAAGCTCTATGATACATTGGAGAAAAACTTATTAAAGCAGGGGGATAATTAGTAAATAAAGCTAATGAAAATTCTTAGTAATCTCAACAAAAAATAAAAGATTCCATAAAACTGATGATAAGAGAATATTATTTATTCATCTTAATAAAACAGAATTCTAAAAAAGATGTAAAACATTTAAAAGAAGTATGAATTCACTAAATACATTTTTAATTATTAAAATTTTTATTAGTACATATTATACAGAACATTGGGTTACACTGTGTTATTTTTATGCATGTATATAACATACTTGATTTATATCCATCTCCTCTGGTACCTACTTTACCCTCCTCTACTGCTCCTCCCTAATCCTTTCCTCTTCTCTAATAGTTTTCCTTCTACTTTCCTTTAGTCTTTTTCCCCTTATATTTCACTGTAAGACCGAGGGCCTTACCAAACGCTCTGAGGAGCTGACTACAGCGACGATCACCCGGGAAGGAACACACCGGACAAGTTGGAAAGTAAAACAGACCTTTATTAGTCTGGCCAGATGGCACTCCCAAAGCAAAGTAGCTAAGAGAGGCAACTGGCTCAGAGTCCGAGGCTGTTTTTATAGGGGGTTGAGGGGGAGGTTAACATGGAGATTTACGGAAAAAAAAGGAACA
>NW_004624852.1:7138910-7159069 GCF_000247695.1 Heterocephalus glaber | reverse complement strand
TCTTAGTCTCCATTGCATTGATTTCTGCTCTGATCTTTATAATTTCCTCCCTTGTATGAGCTTTTAGTTTGTCTTGCTCTTCTTTTTCTAGGAGCTTAAGGCTCAGCATTAGTTTATTTATTTGAGCTCACTCTGTTTTCCTAGTATTGGGCATTTACTGCTCTGAATTTCCCTCCTAGAACTGCTTTCATTGTGTCCCATAGGCTCTTGTATGTTGTACTGGTGTTATCATGTAATTTTAAAACTGTCTAATTTCTTCTTTAATTTCCTCTGTGACCCATTGCTTGCTCAGGAGAGTGTTATTTAATTTCCACGTGTTTGTGAAGTTCTTGTGGTTTCTTATGCTATTGATCTCTAATTTAATTGCACTATCATCAGATAATATACAGGGGATAACTTGAATTTCTTTGCATTTACTTAAACATGTTCTATGAGCTAGCATGTGGTCTGTTTTGGAGAGTGACCTGTGTTTAGCTGAAAAGAATGTATATTCTGATTTTGTGGGGTAGAACACTCTGTAGACATCTATTCAGTCCATTTGTTCAAAAGCTCAGTTCAGTTCTAGAATTTCATTGTTGGTTTTTTGTCTAGATGATCTGTCTATTTGTGACAATGGAGTATTGAGATCCCCACTGCAATTGTATTAGTGCTTATTTGTTTTTTCATATTCATTATTATTGGTTTTGTATACATGGGAAGATTAGTATTTGGTGTATATATATTTATGATTGACATCTCTTCCTCTTAGATCGTTCCCTTTACAAGGGTGTACTGACCATCTTTCTCTCTCTTACTTAGTTTTGGTTTGAAATCTAATTTGTCTGTAAATAAGATAGCTACCCCTGTTTTTTCTGGGTTCCTGTTGCATGGAGAACTGTTTTCCATCCTCTTACTTTCAGTCTATGAATTTCTTTTTGAACTAGGTGCATTTCTTGTATAAAGCATCTTGGTAGATTTTGTTTCTTGGCCCATTCTGCCAGTCTATTTCTTTTGATTGGTCAACTGAGGCCATTAATATTGATGGTTGTAACTGATATGTATTGACTTATCCTTGTCATGTTATTTTCCTGCTGTTGGCTCTTTTATTCCCCCCCCCTCCCTTTAATTTCTTGCCTTTCCTCATGGGTTTGTTCTGTTGTGCCTCATGGAGTTGTGACCTTCATTGTCTTTTTCTAGGATATTGTTTAGAATTGTATGGAGTCCTGGTTTGGTATTCATAAAGTTTCTCAGGTTTTTTTTTTATCATGGAGGTATCTTATCTCCCCATCAATTTTTTCAAGATAGTTTTGCAGGATACATCAGTCTAGGTTTGTATGTTGTTTTCTTTTAGGGCATGAAATACCTCACTCCAGGCTCTCCTTGGCTTGAGGGCTTGTGTTGTAAAGTCTACTATAAGTCTCATAGGCTTTCCTTTGTAGGTGATTTGTTTCTTTTCTCTAACTGCTTGTAGTATTTTGTTCTTCTGTTGGGTTTCTGGGATCTTGATTATTATACGTCTAGGTGTAGATTTTTTTATCATGGCTAGTTGGAGTCCTATATGCCTGCCTCACTTATCTGTATGTTAAATTCTTTCACTCTGTTTGGGAAGTTTTCTGTTATTAATTCTGTGAACAGTTTTATGTCATTTGTACTTTCTCCTGCTTTTTTGTGGATTCTTATCAGTCTTATATTATTCTTCTTTGTGTCATCTAGGAGATGCTGGATCAATTTCTCATGGTCCCTTACTATTTTTAAGAGATCTCTCTTTCACAGTCACTGACTGAAATCCCGTCTTCTATATCTGAAATTCTGTCTTCACATTGGCTCATTCTGCTGTGAATGCTTTCCATAGTGTTTTTAATCTCCTGGATATTTGTTTGAATCTGTTTCATGGATTCCATTTCTTTCCTATGTTGGGCATTCATGGTTTCCCTTTCTTTCCTATGTGGTACATTCATGGCTTCCATCATGATCCTGAGTTCATCTATTTTTTTATCTGTTTCTGTTCTAGAGTCTCTAATCATGTCTTTCATTCTGCTCACCATCTCTGCAGTTATCTGGGAAATTATTTCTGTTTTGAATTTTTCTAGAGCCTCATTCATCTGTTTTGTTACTTCCTGTTGTATCAGTTCAGGGTGTCCAGCTGGTTGATTATCAGACTTTTCTACCTAGGCTTCCCCAGAATTTGCCTTTGGTGAGCTGGAAGTCTGGGTTTGCACCTTGCTTAGGTGTCTTCTCATTTCTATTTTTGTTGTTGGTACTGTTTTTTGTTTAATTCCTGGGTTGATCCTTATTGTATCTTTGTTGCTTGTATTTTGAATCTTTAAAGAATGATTGCTTTTCAGAGGTGTCTCCCAGATATAGTTGTTTTTTAGGTTTTGAGTCTCTAATGACTCTTAGGCAATCTCGTTTTCAGCATACCAGGAAGGACAACTAATTAGATCAATCATGACACCTTAACTCAAGTGATACTATCAACAACAACAATAGCATCAAATACATCTTAGAAAATGACAATTTGGGGCAGTTATTTATCTATTACCTTTAACTGTGTGAATTAAATCAAAATTGAGGACCAGCCCAAAATATGTGTATAGTGAATAAACTCTTCAGTATAGCAACTTTACCCTTCAGGATGGGGGCTTAGAAGGTGTTGGGGAGGAAGGGATAGATAGGTACAAGGATAGGGAAACGTTAGAAGCAAGGCCAGAGGACACAGGAAGATCATGCAAACTCTAGGAAACTGTTGAAGACAAGAGGAAAAGACAGAATGAAAGAACAAAGATAAGAACAGAACAACCTAACAGCAATAGGAAAGCTAGAAACTGTATTCACTTTCCTTTAAAACTAATGACAATTGAGATAAGGAAAAAGAGAGAAGAAAGAAAAAGAGAAAAAAGTTCACATTAGGACAGGAACAGGGACAAAAAGGGAGAGAGATGAAGAACAAGGTGCCAGACAGAGAGAGAGAGAGAGAGAGAGAGAGAGAGAGAGAGAGAGAGAGAGAGAGAGAAAAGAAAAAGAAAAAAATAAATTTGAAAAGAGAAAAAATTAAAAATAAGAGAAAAAATAACTTTGAAAATAAAAAATAAAAACAAATGGCCTCCTTCATGGTGTGTCTCTGCTGTCACAATAGACAATGTGGGCAGCAGTATGCAGATCTAAGTCACTTAGTCTCAGCAAGCTAGTAGCAGTCCCCTGAGATTGAGGTTGGTTTCTGGCTACAAGGGCCAAGTTGAGCTCCCTGATCTCCTGCTGGGTTGAACTCTGCAAGGTTCTGCTGCAGGTTCCAGCTGTCCTTCCCCTGAAGATAATCCAGTTTCTGATGGGAGGTGGTTATCCCTCCAACTTACCAACTATGATGATCTGGTGTGCCTTTATTGCAGAAATTTTCTTCACTTTTCTAGTGGGCTTCAATTTTCATCAAGGAGCCTGAGAGAGGCCCTCTTTCTGTTGTTCACTTCTGCTCTATCTTCTGGAGTTCAGAACAATGTCCTTTATGACCCCTGCACCTCTGTGGTGTGGATGCAGGTACTGGCTCAGCACAGCCATGGTGGGGTGATGCTGCTGGTGCCTATGTGGCTCACCTCCTGGGCGACTGGGGGCTCTGCTCCTTGGCATTCAGTGGTGGTGGTACAGTGGCTCACCTCTCTAATAACTGTTCTTCAGGGATTTAAATGGCAATTGCAACTTGCTGACTCTTAGACCCCTCTACTGATGGAGGTTGTCTATAAATCTGATATTTTTTCATGGTTTTCTGTAGTTTTTGCTGTAAGAAGATAGAGAATATGATAGTTTTGAAGGACAATTTTAGCTACAAAATGTAAAAACACTTGTTGAGCTCTTATAGATTTTACTGTAGTTTTTTCTAATGATTCATAACACATAACAATGGTCAGGTACTGATGTAGCTGGAAACTTGCAGAAGAGGTTAGCAATTGGAGCCCCCTTTTATATCTAGCTTTATTACTATGGCATTTTTTATATTATTTGGTTATTCTTTTGTTCTGGGTGTTTAAGACCAAGTTAAAGTGAGACCTAGGTGGATCAAAATTAACATTTTACTCTCTATCAAGGTCAGTTAATCTCCTCAGGCATTACTTTGGAGCCATGTATAGAGCCTCTCAGCTCTTCTGTCAGTGTCAGCTGTTAGAATGGGGTATGACCTTGCTGGATCATGTTGCTTTCTGTGAAAGCATGGGAGATTTTCCCTCTTGGTGACCCTACTTTGGCACACTGTACATTTGTTGTTTATTGTCATCTGGGATCTGGCCATCTCCCTGTTTAGGAGTTTGGGTGACTCACCAAAGTTGTAGGATCCTATAGAAAAAGTTCCCTCATGTCCAGGTTCCTCACTGAACTTGGAGGCCAAGGGTCAAAATATTGGCTGTCCTCTTAGCCCAGTTATCTTTCTAGTTCTGTTTTCCAAACTTTAGTTATTGAAAACTCAGAAGAGAATATCAGTGACCTTAGCATTGCAGTGGGAGTAGTGAGCTTATGTATTATAAATTTACCTCGATATCAAGCACATTGAAATATATAGTTAGAGGACCATTTTTTTATCAATCATGGTTGTTCTAGTAGTTGAATCCCTCTAAAATGTTAACAGACAATAGTTATATAGTTTTACAGAGAAAACTTGAGATCAAGAGCCACACATAGTATTTTAGCATGACAATCATGATGGCATTATCTTTGTAACACACTTAAATGTCCATCTTAGTATAGAATAGATTTTTAGTGAAACATCTCTATCTGATCACAAGATATTAAATGACACAAAAAACTCACACCTAAATTGTTGTTCTTTAATAGGATGCCATCTAAGTAGAGTGTACCAGCCTGTAAATGTACATCAGTAGTTTATAATTTTTAGCCTCTAATTTTTAGTCTGTGACATTGTTTGGGCTGTTTAGTGCCTGAATATCTCTAAGTGTAGTGAGACATATAGTGCACACATCATATAAAAACTATTATGTAACTGGTGATCTTGTGCTGGCTTGATATGTACTTCTTATCACAAATGGTTGGAATGCAAGAGAAAGGCACATACCTGAGTCCAAAAAGGTTATTACCATAAACAATACTTTGAAAGCCTGTACACCCAGAAGGCATGAATACATTTGGTTCACCATGAAATTAGCAACAAGTATCACAGTTATATGAAACCCTTTGTTCCTTACTTTAGTTTTGTACCAAGAGCATCTTTTAATACAGCTTTATTATTTTTCCCACTGAAAACTTAACCTTTTTGTGATGAACAATATAAATATATTACAATAATATGTTTAGCAATGCTTATTGGGGTGAGTGTCCCATAAGGCTATGAAGATTGCTGGAGTCCCCTGTGTGAAGAAAGACTCTATGAAATAACATTTCCTGGAAGATTCTACTTTTTTACCAAGGAGAGTCCTAGCTAGCTTTTACTCTAAGCCTAAGGGTCCCCATTTAATTATCTTAATCAATTTTAAAATGACCTATAAAAAAGGGTTGTAACAATTAACACATTATTCCTTTTTTTCAGTACCAGGGATAAAACTCAGGACCTCATGCTAGTCAGGAGGCCCTATGCCCCTTAGCTAAATCTCCAGTCTGACACATTATTTTTGACCAGTGAAAGATTCCTGAATTATTATATACAGACAACAATGTGTATTGCATTTGTAAAACTAATCTTGACATCATTTTTATCAGCTTGCAGCCATGTCTTTAACTCTAATGACATTTAGCTATAAACCAAAGTAACTTATAGGCAAATATTTTAAAAATCCAAAAAGCCAAAAAAGAAAATAATTGTTGAGCTCAAACAAAAAAGATCTAAGACAGATTAGACAGACAGATGGACAAACAAACATAAGACAACTTTTTTAAAGAGTGCTCTCAGATGTATTTGGCCAAGTCAAATTATAATAACCCTTTTATAGGTTTTAGATTTGTAACTATAAATAAGACTATTTATAACTTTTGTAGGTCAATTAACAGAGATCTCTTGTAATAAGAATCAGAAGGAATAAAAATCTTTTACACTTACAAAAGCAAAGACAGTTTTTAAGATGGGCTCTAGGCTGATGGTTAACCTGATTTTAATATCTAGCTATATGGGCTTATCATTGTTGTTTTGATAGATATAGTTTTTGAATAGTCACAGCTAATAGCCAAAACTGCTGTTTTGATAGCCACATGTAAATGTTCCCTCTAGAGGAGCAGACTGTAAAAGGGTAATTTTAAGTATTTCTAGGGGTGGATACATAAGCTAGGTCTGGGTGTCGAAAGAGACTAGGTGGCATACATTGGAGCTAAGTATGTATTTTTAACAGGGCTCTAATCTGTCCAGCTGCAGATGTTTACCTAGGACAGTTTTTCCCATTTTGCCTATAACCTTTGAATCATACTTAGCTATAGGTCCTTTATTTTTAGAGCTTCAGCTAGAGTATCTCTTATAATAGTGGCCAGTCTGGAAAGACATTTTGGAGAGAAATCATGACAAGAGAGGCAGTCCTCTGGGGACTGGGGCTGTGCCTATTCTTTAATGTCTATTTTTGTTTAAAACTGTTGTTAAACTCATAAAGTTCCCTATGAATGTCATGTTCTATCAAGGAACTTATCTGTGTTATAAAAACCAATCAGAATGTCCTGTGCTATAAAAGCCAGTCAGCATTATCCTTGAAGTGAGAGGGAAGTAAGAGAATTTAATCTCTAGTTCTCCTTAAGGACCGATAGGCAGATAAATTTGGACTAAAATCTTTATATTTATTTTTTGAGAGTTTTAGAATTAAATCTAGATGAGTCTTTTTTAATATGATCCAGAGATAAGTGAAAGTTAGCTTCACTCTGGAAGATTCTTGGTGAGGGGAAACTCACCATTCTGGAAGCCTGGTCCTGAAATCCAGCAGCCACAGAGGAGGTAATTCCCTTGAATCTAACACTGTTGAAAACTATGTTTTTTTTAGGGGGCAGGGCAGTGGAGATAGGACAGAAGAGGGAATCTAAATATGCCACAAGAACTAAATCCTAACCATCTCAGGTACAGAAAAATAATTAAGATCAAGAGCTTTTCCCACAGTGGATCTCCAATCTTTAGCAAAACATGTCTCCAGAGACAAGAAGTATGGTTGACTCAACTGTGTTACCAAGCAGAAAATTAGACCAATAATTAAAGAACCTGAATGGCTGATTTCTAGCCTCTTGAAAGACAATGAGAACGAAAATGCAAGTGTTAATCAAATTCCCAGGTTAAAATATGGTTGTCTGTCTTTTGGGTTTCTTCATAAGCTGATAGAGAGGTCACACACTCTCACCATATCCTGTATTTTTAAAGGCAACCAAAGCCTGTAATTCCTAGGAATCCCCTTACCTGTTTTAGAGTCTTAAGCTGTGGGAGGGAAAGACCTGGTTTAATTCTTTCTTCCTCCAGTCTTCAGGTTCCCTTAGATGTGATAACATCCAAATATTTTGCCTCAAGGCTATAGATTTCTTTAGATCTAGAAACCTTATAAACCTTGCCTGCTAGAAAATTCAGCAGAACACAGGTGCCTTGGCTAGAGAGCTCTTCTGAGGGGGAACATGACAGCATACCATCTACATATTCAAGACTGTAACTTTGGGAAAACTGTAGTATTTCCTTCCATTGAATCAGGAGCTAAGGCTGTCCTCATCTTTTTCCTGCTAAATAGTTGACAATTTAAAACAACTAAAAGGATTAGTTCTCATCTTTCTTAGACCTACAAGAATACATGTCTGAAAGTGTCTTCTATTTCAATCTCCTGTCTGGTTGGCAGGCCAGTGTGGGTCTTTAAAGGGACTTTTTGGTTTCCAGTAGGAATGCTGTTCCTCTGGCTGCCTGTCTTCTGACCTTCTAAAATTAAGACAATATTCATCTTTAAATGTAGTAGCAACTTGTAATCCTGCTTGTCTCTCACTGGAAGTCAATATTTGATATAAGAGTAACATTACATCTTTCTAATCTATTCATAGGTGTGAGTAAGTCCTCTAAAGACCTCAATGTACTTATGATGGTTATCTGAAAAATTTTTTAGGTCTCATTTGATCTCTTAGGTCACTGAGAAGAAAGAATATATAAATGCTTTTAGTCATGTATATGCCATTTACTTCCTGTAAGGGATATTTTCTTTGAGGGTCCAGAACAAATTAGCTAAAGATGGATATAGCCACATAGAGGTTTTAATTATGGCTGGCCTAGGAACCACACCCTCAGCACCCAAAGGGCAAGTAGGGGAAACCTCAGAGTCAGTGACAGTGGTCACGGATTTGATTAAAGTTGTGTTGGTATGTTGGTAACCTTGACCTCAGGTTTTAAAACATGAGGAGTACCCTCAGGCCAGTGATAGTAGATGCCTTAAGGGACACGTGTCTGGTTTTCCTGGGACTTACATTTACACTTTGAACACAAACAAGGATTACTTCTTTTTTTGGGTTTTTTTGTGCTTTTTTTTTTTTTGTACCGGAAATGGAACTTGGGTCCTTGTGCTTGCGTAGCAGGCGGTGAAACCACTGAGCTAAATCCCTGGCCCAACAAGGATTACTTCTTAATGCAAAGAAACTCTGAACATATGCAATTTTTGACCATTTTCTCTCTTTCTTACAGTATAATTCTAGTTGTGAAATACCATCATAATCAATACTTCCTTCTGTATTCTATTTTGGCTCTAGAGGGTAGGCAGGCAATGTGCAGGTGTAGAAAAATACTAAACAACTCTTTTTTTTTTAACATATGAGGGTGGTACATTTTGCAGTATTTAAGAATACATTCCAAGGGCTGAGGATTAGCTCAGTGGTGCCACTCCTGCCTGGCAAGCTCAAGGTTCTGAATTTGAACCAATGTATCAGAAAAAAAAAAAGAATACATTCCAAAGGAAAAACAGGTTCTGATGTTCAGTTCCCCATATGAAATGAGAGAAACAAATTGACATCCCTTTAAGCTTTTATTTGATTCCTATGCCCTTGAGGTGTCCCTCAAGTTGATTCCACTCCAGTCCAGGTAGCTGCCATCTAGAGAGAGACCCAGAAGATGAAATTGGACTGGACTATCTACCCTTTTACCAGTGTGTGATCTTATATTCCCAGGAAGCTCATGTCCTTACTCCCATAGGTAGTCCAAAAGCACAAGTTACAATTCATTTCAGCCATACAATAATGTTTAAAGAAGGAAACATCACTAGCCAAACCAATAATCAAGAGATCTAAACCACTATATTTTAGTTCTTTGAAAGAGAGTGAGAAAAATAGGTCGGTTGTCAAATTAGAGCATATTTTGCCTGTAAAAGATCACCTCTAGAGACATGTAGAGTCAAGTATATGGCTTGAAGGGATTCTTCCCTAGGCCCTAGGGCAAAGAAACCTTTAAGACAATTCTGTTACCTACCTAATTCACTTAGGCAACTTTTCTTCATGTTATGACAAAGCTACACATTGTTCAAGGTCTATTCTAAAATCACTAAGTATCTGAAACTCACAGGTTAAGCTTATGTTCATCACTTAGCAACCACAATTCACGTGTTAGTAAAGGCATAATTATCAGTTTCCTATGCACACATGAAGGAAACAAATCCCTTTCTATTTTTGTTAATATATGAAAATACAAATGTAAGTTGTTAGCTGATTGCTATTTTCCTTCATATAAGACAAAAAAGTTCCTGTATGTTGTCTTAGCCTGACTTCCTAGAAGGAGGGAAGGTCTGTCTACAAGGGAGTTTTAAAGTCAATTTCCAATGAGTTGGAGAAAAGTTTAAGTAGAGTTTCTAACACACTAGAAAA
This sequence comes from Heterocephalus glaber, assembly GCF_000247695.1. The sequence goes on along the minus strand of NW_004624852.1, from coordinate 7,149,316 downwards.
GTGAAAAAGTCCAAATAAAAGCCTAAGCCTTCTAGACACCCAAAAAATCATTTCATAGCATTTTACAAGTCTACAGTAAAGGTTTCAAAGCCCACAACTTATTAGTGAAAGTATTTTCCTCCCCTACACACATAAATGATGAAAATAAGACACAAGAAGATAGAAGGTTGGGGTAGACTTTTTTCTGTGTCTTTCCAAGAGTCTACCTTACTAGCAGAGACTGAGGGAGGGAGAGAGAGAGAGAGAGAGAAAGAGAGAGAGAATAGACCAAACCTGTAGCTTAACTCTTAACAGTGGATTAAGATAGGGCTCTGATGGCATCATTTCAGGTCACTCTTTGACAGAGGCTACCTGATGATCACTCAGCAAGTTAACTTTCACCTCACTGAGGAGTGCAGGTGTGCAGGTAGGGACAATAGATATGTGCAGATTTTCTGCTGATTACTTGACTGGGCTGGCAGGACCTAGCTTCCACTGAGAGACCTTTGGATGTCTGTCAGAGAGCAGTCTTGGCAATGACACCACAGTTGGCACCTCAGTTTTTACTTGTTCAACACAATCAAAGATCTGTCTCTGGAAAGCAATCCTGTCACCTGCCCGGTCAATATTCCATTGGCCATTTGCTTCAGTGGGGATGGGGATTTGCCAGAGGGCAATTGGAGAAACATTTCCTCTGCTTTGAGAGTGGCAGCTGCCCTAAGGGAAATTACTAGCTGGCAGAGTAACCACTGTTTGTTTGAGTGTCCTATGAGGGACAGATAAATCCCTGAACTGTCTTTACCTGAGATGATTTCATAAAAGACCCATTTTGCAGCATTTTCTAAATTTACTTTTAGTTATCATTAAAGTCTGCTAGGTGGTGCTCTAACACTACTTTTTCCCTGCTCCTGTTGTTGAACAAAACAAAGAATGCAACTTTAGAAACTAAGTCCAAATGCAAAAATATAAAACAGGAATAAAATGTAATTTTAACAAAGAACAATGCATGATAAGAGAAACAAGCAATGTGCAAAAATTGAAGACATATAACCTAAAATTTAAGACAATTTTGAAACAAAAGCCAGAGTCTATGAAACAAAAGGCCAGAATCTATGAAACAAAAGGTCAGAATCTATGAAACAAATATTAGAAACTATGATACGAAAACAAACTCTTACCTCCATCCAATTATATCAGTTGAAGACCTCCAAATTATATAGGATGTATGATATAAGACCTCCAAATAAGACAAATAATGTAAAGGAAATCTTGTAACTCCCAACCTGCTAGATATCTGAAATGCTGAGTTTGTGTTCTCTACACTCAAATGAATTCTAGGAACAGCAGAGGTTAAGAGTAGGAAAAATTTATTGAGAGAAAGATATCTGCTGTCTAAGAGTCAGAAGTGGGACCAGAAAGTGAGTTGCCCCCGCACTATTTTTCTTTTCCTGAAGTTTGTATATATTTTCTGGGGACTCTATATATGGATTTTAGGTATTTGATATTGTATTAGTCAGCTTTCCATTATTGTGACAAAAACACTCTAAATAATCCATTTATACAGAGGTAAGTTTTATTTTGGCTCATAGTTTCAGAGATTTCAATCCATGGTTGCCTGGCTTGTTACTTTTGAGCCTGTGGTACGGCAGCAAGTGGTAGGATGGGCTACACACTTCATGACAGAAAGCAAAAAGAGGAAGAAGAAGGGACTAGATTTCCAATATTTCTTTCAAGGGCATGATCCAAATATCCTACTTTTCTTTCACGAAGTTTTACCTCTTAAAGGCTCCAACATGCCCCAATAGCTCCAGCAACTGATATCAAACATTTAACATGTGGGCCATTGGGGAACCTTCTAGGTCAAATATTTTTGTTCTTTTTATATACTTTACCTTTTATAGCACTTTTAACTTCACTGCAAAATAGAACAGAAGGCTATAGAGATAGATGCCTCTCTTTCCCTACAAATGTATTGCCTCCTCCATTATCCACATCCCCCACTGGAGCAGTATATTTGTTACAGTAAATGAATCTACATTGACATATAGTTATATCCAAAGTCCACCTTGTTCATAGGGCTAATTTTTGGTATTTTACATTCTATGAATTTGAACAAATTTATATTTGCATTGATCAATAATTGTAGTATTATGCAAATCCTTTGTGCACATTTTATTCATCATTCCCTTCTTTCTAATCCCTAGAAGTCACTGACCTTTCTATTGTGTCCATAGTTTTACCTTTCCCAGAATGTCAAATAGTTATGTAGTGCATAGTTTTTTCATATTGGTTTTTTTCACTTAACATAATGGCCTTAAGTTTTCCTCATGTCTTTTCATGGCTTGATAGGTCATTTCTTTTCAGTGCTTAATAATATTCCATTTATGAATGCTCCATTGCTTATCCATTGGCATACTGAGGTACATCCTTGTTTCTCCCAAGTGCTGTAAATTATGAAGAAAACTGCTATAAGCATCCACGTGTAGATTTCTTTGGACAAGGTTTTTTATAAAGAGCAAGGAATATGATTGTTGGTTCACATGTTATGAGTATGCTTTGTTTCATAAGTAACCACCCAAGTGTCTTTCAAATCATTTGTACCATTTGTTTTGATTTTCCACTGTAGGGAACAGGGAAAGGGGACCTTACTAGAACCTCTGCAGTAAGTCCTAGTCTCCTGTGAGCCATGGCAGAACAAGGCGAATTACAGGAAAGGTAGAAAAATGAGACTTTGAGAAGAAGCTGAGCTTTGGGTCTGATCAGTGCTGCTCTAGGCAGCAAAGACAAAAGCCCCTAGTTTACTTCACCTTTTATTCAGTACATCAGGAGAAACAAATGTAACAAATGACTTGCAGAGAGTTCAGTACATTGGCGTAAATAAGATGTAACAATCCAAGAACAATGAGGAACTGAGTAGATGAAGATTTTGTTCCTCCCAGGATGTCTTCAGCTGGTGTAATCTTGTCCTGGAGAATCACAGCATCACCAGATCTTTGAGGTCTCAGTTGTGACCCGAGGCCAAAATGGAATTATGTCTCAGAATGCCATAGCTGGGCTGTAGGCAGGAGAACTAGGCTAACCAAATGATTTTTTCCCTAAAATTATGTAGCATTGCTCCCGACATCCCACCAGCAATTAATGGCATTTCCTATTGCCTTTGATCCTCACCAATATTTGCTATTATCAGTATTTTAGATTTTGGTCATTCTAATAGGTGTGTAGTGTTGTCTCATTGTTTTAATTTTCAAATGATGACATATGGTGTATAACATCTTTTCCTTTGCTCATTTGCCATCTTTGTATTTTCTTTGGTGAGGTGTCTGTTAAGGTATTTGGTCCATTTTTAAGCTATGTTGCATGAGTTTTATTGTTGAGTTTTAAGACTTTTTTGTATATTTCAGATAACAGTACTTTATCAGATATGTCTTTTGCAAATATTTTTTTCCAGTCTGTAGATTCTCTTTTTATTCCCTCTTAACATTTTAAAAATGATAATTCATTTTATCAATTCTTATTTCATGGGTTGTACCTTTGATTTTGTATCTAAAATTCACCACTAAATGCTATATATCTAGATTTTCTCCTGTGTTATTTTCTACCAGCTTTATATTTTGGTGTTTTGTATTTAGGTTTATGATCCACTTTGTGTTAGTTTTTGTAAAACATGTATGAACTGTATCTAGATTCTTTTCATTACTTAAAATAGATATCCAAAGGCCAGGGTTTAGCTCAGTGCCATTGCTCCTGCCTCGCAAGACAAGAGCAAGGTCCTGAGTCCCATCCTCAGGCAAAACAAAAACATGTCCAGTTGTTTCAGCACATTTTGTTGGACAGACTATCTTTTTTTCCCATTGTATTTTCTTTGCTCGTTTGTCAAAGGCCAATTAACTATATTTTAGGGGGTCTATTTCTAGGCTCTCTATTCTGTTCCACTGACCCAGTTGCCTATTATTTCTCCAATACTACATTGTCATAATTCATGTACCTTTATAATAAGACTTGAAATTGGGCAATATTGCTGGAGACCTCTGGAGTCAGTTCTAGTCTCCTGTCCAGTGTACGACACAGGGTTGAAGAAATACTCAAAGACAGAATTAAAGATACAGAGTTATTGTAAGCCAGGATGGCCAGTGCTGAGTAACCAGCAAAGGCCCTGATCAGTCCAAGCCATTAATTTTTATTGGTAATCAAATTGGGGTAAAGGGTAACTACATTCAAGGATGTACAGTTGTGCAGTTGCTGTGGACACTGATGCAGGCAGGGCTTGTTACAGAAAAGACAAAGTATTCTCTAACTAGGAGCAGAACACACAAAATATAGGGTTGTAATTAGAACCTTATTTTTCTAGTTAAGAAGGTTTTACCCATGGGAATGAAATTTGGATGCAAGTTACTCTGACATTAGCACATAGGCTTCAGCCAGACTCATTTCTGAAAAAAAGCCAATTGTGGGGTTAACTCTTTACGGCCTTCACTGCTTACAGCCTGCTTTGGGTGTAATCAACAAGGAAGTCCCCCACACAATATCAGTTTTCCAATTTTGTTCTTTTCCTTCAAAAATTGTCATTTTTTTTTTTTTTGGTACTGGGGATTGAACTTGTGTCCTTGTACTTGTGAGGTAGGTGGTAGAACCACTGAGCTAAATCTCCAGCCCTGTCATGTTATTTTTAATGATATATATAAATGCTTTAATTTCCTAAATAGCTGTTAATGTGTTGGAATACAATTATTCTTATATATTGATCTTTCAGACATACACTTTGCTAATTAATTTATTTAAAGTAGTTTATAAATCTTTATATTTTATGTACAAGAATATTATGCATAAATAAAAATATTTAAATTTGTTCTTTCTAATCATTATACCTTCATTACCCTTTTAATGTCTCATTATTAGTGCCTTGACTAGAATATCTAGCATAATGTTTGGTTGAAGAGGAAATAGTAAATTTTCACGTTTCATCCTCAGTTCCACAAGAAAAAAATTAGCATGATGTTTGTTTTAAATTTTGGTACACATCTTTGATTGAAGAAGTTCTCTTTTATTGCTAGTTTGTTACTTTTTCAAGCATGAAGGATTGTTGAATTTATCAGGTTATTTTTTTTTTTCTACCTACTAACTTCAGTTAATGAAGGAAATTATACTGATTGCTTTTCAAATGTCAAAACAACCTTGAATGCTTAGTTTGGGGAAAAGTAGTATGTCTTTTGCCGTCCTTTGACCTCTGCTCAGCCAAATGGATGAGTCTTGGGAGTAGTGAATTTCTTTAAAAAGAGATAAAATGCCCACATAGCCTATGTAAGGCTTATTGCCTTGTATGAAAATATCTTTCCCTATTTCAGACTCAATAAATGCTCCTTTGTTTTCCTAAACATGTGCATAAAAGGCCATTAGGCATTCCCTCAGTTTCCAATATGGTATTTTACACTGGCAGAAGGGGATCGGAATGCTTCTTCTGAAGCACAAGTGGTGTTAACTTACCTATTTGCCTTGTATTGGGTGGATAGGACCTGCAAGTATTGAAGCTGATCTTACTTTGTTTCTTCTGTACACAAGTAATGTGTTATTCCATGCAGAACTTGATAGCATTATGTTTTCCTTGGGCAATTCAATACCCATAAAGAGTGAGCAAAAGTGATTATTAGACTTCTCTGGGTTTAGTAATGGGTAATTATTAACAGTGTTCTCCTTAACAGTTAGAATACCCCAACTTAGTCATAAAAGTTTACCTTTTTTATATACTACTGTTTTTTTTAAAGAGTGTGACTGAACTGTACATTTTTTCCTGTACTCATTAAATTTCAGATTGAATATTTAGATGGTCTTGAAATCGAGAAAACTATTTTTTTCTGTTTGGTAAAATTCTTATTTATATTTTAAATATTTTGTAGAAATTTCAGAAGGAAATCCTCTGGGCTTCTAGGTTTCCTTGGAGGAAGAGTTGAAATATACATGTAACTTTAAAATTGTATCAAGACTTTTAGTACCATATGTATTGTATATCCATAAGACATTCATTGTTTCACAGTTCATTTTAGAGTTACTCAAATATTTAAGGCACTGTTCATTTCAGATTTACTCAAATATTCACTATTTCCTTGACTTTTCACTATGCTGCATCTCCTACTTTCCATCTACAAACTTTTTATACTACATGAACCATATGCCTTAGTATTTTAATTCATATGTGGCTTCTGAGTGAAAAGCTCTATTTTAGTTACCCAAAAGTGTCTCTCTTTTATGGGGCTGGGGATTTAGCTCAGTGGTTTCACTGCCTGCTGCACAAGTGCAAGGACCCGAGTTCAATCCCTGGTCCAAAAATAAACAAAACAAAACAAAACAAAAAACCCTCAGATCTATTTTATATTAGTACATATGAAATACTTTTGTTGGATTTAGACTTCTGTGCTGACAATTGTATTCTTTCATCACACTGACACACACACTCCGTTGTCTCTATGTCCCATTTTTCTGATGATCGGTCAACAATAAGTCTATTTGCTGTTTATTTAATGGTATTGTCTTTTGATATTTGGGTATATTTTGTGATTTTCCACCCAATTTTTTCTCTTTTAAGTAACATTATTTTTACTTGAAAGCTAGACATAGAAATGAATATATTATACTAAAATTGAGGCTCCAGATGTTATCTTATTTCAATAGAAAATTACATTTACTTTTGGAACAATTCCCTGTTGCCTTATAAGTAGCTTTGGGATCTTTGTAAGTCTTGTTTCTCTGGTTTTTGGAGTATGAATCTTTGGAGAAGTCATGCTATGTGACTTCTAAGGTAAGGAAGGTTACAAAAGGTGACACAATTTCTGTCTTGTTTGCTGAGTGGGCTCAGAGCTGAAGTATAATAAAATCAACTCTCTGAGGCTGCTGTGTCATAACAAATATTAAATGACATAGTGAGGCCACATGCATGTACCCTAGTCATCATTTATATCTGAGCTTAGTGTTTAAAATGTCTCAATACAGGGAGCAGAAATATGAATGATGGAATCACCAGATAGTTTCAAGTTCCAGTCATCAAGTGATTCTTGGCTTTCAAGTCTTTCCAGCTGAGATTCCAGTTATAGTAGAGAAGAAATAAGTGGTGAACATTATTGTTGAATTTCTATCCCACAAAATCTGAAATAATGAAATTGTTATTTCATACCACTGGGGTTTTTTTTGTATATCCTTTTATTGGTACATTTTAGGTGTACAATATAATGACATTCATCATTGGAGATATGCACCTTAACATACTCTCTTGGTTCTTATTTTTCCCCCTTCCCCTGCCCTCCCTTTAACCCCTCCATCCCTCCCTATTTACAAAGACTTTGTTTCCATTTTTTCATTTTCTCATATTAATTCCATTCCCTTCTTTCCTTTCCCCTACCCCTCCCACTTCCCCCTCTGCTTTGCCCCTTTTCTTCCTATTTCACATTATCTATTATACCTTTTAGTCCTTATTTACACTTTCAATTTCTCACACTAGAAAAACTATTCAGTATTTACACGTGTGTCCTGTTTATTTCACTTAAGAGTATCACCTCAATGTGCATCCATTTAGCAATAAATGTCTCTAATTTCTCATTTTTTATGGCTGAGTAGTAATACATTTTATAAAAAAACCCCACATTTTCTTGATCCAGTCTCCAGTTGATGGGCATTTGGGCTGTTTCCAAGTTTTAGCTATTACAACTTGTGCTGCTATGAACATGGCTGCACATATATCACTGTGGTATGATTCTTTTAATTCTTTGGGGAAGATACCCAGCAGGGGAATAGCTGGGTCAAATGGGACTTCCAGTCCTAGTTCTTTGAGGTATCTCCATACTGATTTCCACAGTGGTTGCACCAGTCTACACTCCCACCAGCAGTGGAGTAGGGTTCCTCTTTCCCCACAGCCCTGCTAGCATTCGTTGTTGGTTGATTTCATGATAGCAGCCATTCTTTCTGGAGTGAGGTGGAATCTCAGGGTTGTTTTCATTTGCATCTGTCGAATGACCAGTAATGTTGAACATTTTTTCATATGTTTATTTGCCATGTCTACTTCTTTGTGTGAGAAATGTCTGTTCATTTCAGATGCCCATTTTGGGATTGGTTCTTTAAATTTGGGGGATCTGATTTTTTTAAGTTCTTTATAGATTCGAAGAATAAGAAATACATAATTAGAATTTTGGAGGTTTCATATAATAAATGAAAATAAATAAGATGTAGGAGATTGGAAATGAGAAACAGAATCATCAGTTTTTCATAAAATACATAAATTGTGCAAACAGAAAATGCATAATAGTATATAAGTCATTACTGATATTAACACCAAGTGTTTGGAAAAATTACTGATACAAGGCCACTATGAAAAATAAAGTGTATTTCTACATTGAAGTTTTACACTCTAAGATTTTATGTGGAAATATTAAAGACATGAACTGCCTAGCTACTTGATGAAGATTAAAATATGAGAACTTACTGTATTAAATTTCAAGATATTTATGTTTATTGTAATTAAGATAGTATGGTGAAAGCAGAAGGACAATAGGTAGATAGAATAAAATAAATGAGCCAAAAGAGACTTGTGTACATACAATCACTAGATTTTTAAATTTTTTAATCATTAAGCGTTTTGGTGCATTTTAGGTATACAATATGGTGACATTAATCATTGGGAATTTGTACCTGTACATGATACATCTTGGTTCTTATTTTCCCCCCACTCCCCTGCCCTCACTTCAACCCCTCCACCCTTCTCTATTTACAAAGATTTTATTTCTGTATTTTTCCTTTTTTTCATATATTTCTTTCACTTCTTTCCTTTACCCTACCCTCCACTTCCCCTTCCCTTTTGGACCTTTTCTTCCTATTGCACATTATCTATTAGACATTTTTGTCCTCATTTAAACTTTCAGTTTCTCACACTGGAGAAACTATTCAATGTTTACACATGTGTGTCTTATTTATTGCACTTAAGATTATGGCTTCAATGGGCATCAATTTAGCTGTAAATGTGTCTAGTTTATCACTTATGTCTTAGTACTCCATTTTAATAAGGGTCTATTGCAAAGCAGAGGTTAAATGATTTTTTTTTCATTTCTAGTACTAAATAATTGAGTATTTATTTGGAGAAAAATTTGACCCATGTCTCAAACCTTAAACACAAATCAATTCTAGATCTACAAGTATAAAGCAGCACAATAAAACTGTTATAAATGAGGATAGGAGAAAATCTTCATCTCTTCAGGGTCTGGGAAGATTTTGTAAACATTTCATGAGAAGCACTATTCATAAAGAAATGAAATTGATATATTTAACTAACTTAAAAATAAGACCCACTGTTCATAAAAATAACAATATTATAAACAGGACAAAGGAGATGCAAAAGGGCAGAGTAGTGATCAGTAGCAAAAATTAGTTTTTCAGGTACACAGCATCCAGACACCTAGAAAAAAACAGCTTGATTAGTACAAAAAAAGAAGTAAATCTCTGGGAATCTGGAGCAAACTGATAGGAAATTTAGAAGCTAGAGAAGTTGGAGAAATAGACCATGATACAGAGGAAAAAAAGGCAGTCTAGAAGCTCACCCTGGCTCCTGGGGAGGCATACCTGGTTTCACAGACACAAGGTAAACCAGCAGGGTCAGGTGGCCCAAAAAGAAACAATGGACCAGGAGAACAGACCTATACCCCCTATTGTAAATTGCAAAAACAGTGAGTGGTTTTTCTCTTAAAGAGACCGCTTCTACATAGCAAGACACAATTGGAGAAAGAATTCAGTGTAGCATCTGCCATATTGCCAAAGATTGTTTAGTCAGACACCATTTTGGAAAGGAGCTGATTATGTAACACTGAGCCTCAAAACAACTAAAACCCCCCTAACTTTAGGGTTCCCAGTTCTATCTTCCTGCAATGACTGGGTGAGAGATAGACTTGAGAAACAGTAATGGAAAGGGTATAGTGTACACAGTCCCCTGATAAGTTAAAGCTCAGGCCAGTATGGACACAGCCTCCCACTTTTCATAGGAAGAAGCCAAGCCCAATGTGTGTTGTTTTCAGAGAAAGCTTGGTGTGGAAGTTCTGACATTAAATGCAGCAGTTTGCTTGAACCCATGCCCTACTAGCTACATCCAGATAGGAGAATGAACATTTGTCTGATTGCTTTTCCAATCTACCAACATAAGCAAGGAGATGCATCAGTTTGGCTAATTGCCACAGCTTGGTATGAACAGACAGAGAGGCTTCAGTAGCAGAGGTGAGGCACCTCACAAACCCAGAGGCATAAAGCTAGGCAGAGAAAACTGTGACAGGCTGTATTTAAAAAATCCAGCAGATCCTAGAAATAAAGCACTCATTCAAATATAGAGAAAGTTTTTGGACACATTTCTAAAATTTATTTTTATTTATTTATTTATTTATTTTTTGGTCTTGGGGATGGAAGTC
>NW_004624852.1:7099526-7115578 GCF_000247695.1 Heterocephalus glaber | reverse complement strand
TATATTTATGCACCAATGTGTCCAGAGGACTACTCTATGAAAATTAAAATTAATAAATGATCATTCTACAATATTCTTTCTAGGAATGGTTGAATGTGCTGAGAAGTAAGTCTAATGCTATCTATAAAGACATTCTTTGTTTAGTGACCAAGTTCAGTTCCTGTGACTAGATTGTTAAATGTATCTGTCTTTAAATGAGGGAGTGTATACAGTATGCACATTTTGCAATATTCAAAACAGATAAATGGTCAAAGAAAACTTCAACTTGATGACTTTGCTTTATTTTCATAACTCTTACAGTTAGTACTATAATGTACAACAGAACATAAAGCTAAGGTATTGGGCTGTAGAGTAGAATCAGAAAAAATAAAGTACTATAGAAACAAGATATACTGTACAAGAAATACATTGAGCCTCTCTAAACAAGATGTATGGAACTGTACAAAAACAATATGAGTCATAAATCTGAGTGGCAGATCATAAGTCCAAACAGAGCGCCTCAGTCCTAAGTCCAGTCATTAAATAGATGGATCGTTAAACAAGGAATATCTGTAATGTTAATGTCTAGGATAGAAATACTGATAAATTACCCGCCCTCAAAATGCATCCCAAGTTCAGTCATTAAGGACCAGAATATTTTATTTATAAATTAATTTACTGGGGACATTTCACACCTACATTTAAAAGAAATAAAATCAGAAATCATCCTCTTATTCCACAAAGCCCACTTGACTCATTGCTAATCCTGTCATTCAAATCTCTGGGGATAATAAATTTCATCTGGTAGGTGTGTAGAATAAATAGAAGGGTTCTCTTTCCATCTCTTTATTTTTTCATTATTTGGAAAGAGACTACAGGTCCAAAGACAGTACATGTGGACCACTGAAGAGAAGGAGGTTGTGTTATGGTAACAATGTCCATTTTGCCAAATCAAAGCCAGATGGAAGATTTTCCTGTTAAATGGACTGGGAAACATGCTAACAATAGCCCTAAAGTTGGGATTAATGTGAGTAGCTGGGTCATCCTTACTTAATGTGCCTGGCCCTTTTTATAAAAATTTTGAGTTATGTCTAGAAAAAGTTGAATTGTATAGGTGGGTAGGGCAGAAAGGGATATGAGGTATAGGAGTAGATGAAGGAAGGACAAAAAGACCAATGACATGAAAGTGGGAATTAGTCTGGTGCTTATAGTGAGGGGTCTATAATGACTATGTAAAGAATCTAAGCAATAGGTAAGATTGTATGAATAGTGTAAGGCCAGATTATATGGGGGTCCTTAGAAACATAATTTAGGTTTGGTTTGATAGTGAATGGAAAACTATCTTAAGTATTTCAGCCTACATTGCCTTATATAAAAGCAGTATTTTAGGATGAAAAATAGCTAACATTTTAAATGTTACAATAATAGGTAAGAGAGTTGTCTTTGGAGATGGTTGGACCAGAGTTCAAGTCCTGACTCTAGAGTTTGCTAGCTATCTTATATGACTGGGAAAATTACTTATTTTCCTAAGTTTCAGTTTCTTCCCCTGTAAAAAACAGTGTAGTACCTACCTCTCAAGATTATTGTATGGGCCATACATAAAGAGATTAATTTAGAGTTAGTGTATAAAGTAGTTTGAAGAAGACAGAATCTGCAGGCAGGGAACTTTTAGGAAGCTGCTGCAATTTTTTGCCTTGGCAAATGTAAACTACTAGATTGGAGAGGGAAGACAAATTACAAAAGAAAAGTAAAAAGTAGGACAGGTGACCAACTTTCTTGTCTCGTTCGTCTTGCAGATTTTTCTATTCATTTGAGATAATCTGGGAACTTGAAACTACAATTTTAAGTATATAGTCCCTCTCTTATACATTACCAATTATTTGCTCCTTTCCCTAAGCTGCAAATACCTGCTTTCTTTGTATCATCTCAACATTTCCTGCGATATATGCTCCAAACTCTTCTTAGTCAGATAAAATGCAAAGCAAAGCACATTCTTTCACATTATTTTCAAGTTTTGTTTGCAATTTTCTCCTCCATTCTTGAGTTTGCCAATCAGGCCTCCTGTAAAATGCCCGCAGAAGAAAGATTTCCTATTTTAATAGAAAGCAAAACTCAAAAAGAAAACTAATCCTTTCTTTTCCGGGTTTAGGGAACCTGAAACTTTGAACCCTGGCCCAGTATTTCATTGCACAATTACTGCAAACAGCTAACATCATAAAAATCATTACATTATAGAAGTCTTAAAATGTTCAAGGCTTTGAGAACTTGGGGTTTTTCTTAGTAGTGTCGGGATTTAACACAGAACTTGCCATTTCAAGGAAGATCTATCTTCTGATTTGCGTACATTTCTGACCAGGAAGTTACTCAAAAAATTTTGGTTTGTATAGAAAAAGTCCTTCATTGTAATCTAATTCAATTCATTGTTTGTTTTTTCTTTCTCCTCTTCCCCCTTTTCTAGAGGAAGGAATAGTCAAAAAAAATTGTTTCAACAGATCTCGCGGTGCTATTCGAGATTCTCTATTTAAAAAAGTAGAAATGATGCAAAAGAGCCTGTGCCTTCCGGGGTTTGGGGCTGGACTGCAGTCCTCTGAGCCTGTTGAAAGCAGCTAAGGGCGGAGGCGGGGCTCTGGAGAGTTTCCTTTCTTCCTTCCCCCAGCCTCCTGTTCTCTGTTGGGGGGCCCCTAGCTCATTTCCAACCTTGTTGCAGCTGCTCTGCAGCCCTTTTCAGGATCCAAACAACTGCAAGCCACTGTTCCCAGGATGGTGATCCGTGTATATATTGCATCTTCTTCTGGATCTACAGCGGTAAGGAGAGGGGAGTCTACCTTTGTTATTTTTCTTACCTACTGGTCTCTTCTGCTCCAGAACCATGAAATTGCTGCTCATCTGGGAGCCTCTCCTTCGGAAGATGTACGCATCCCCCACCCTACTCCTTTCTTCCCTTTCTTCCTTTATTGTATCGATTTTATTTTTTCAGGGAAATTTTAGCTTTGTTTGCCTTACGATGTTGGGGGCACGTTTCTCTTATGAAGGAAGCTACGAAGTTTTGGGAAATGGGAGCTGGTGCTATTGGTTCTTTAGGGTTAGATGAAAAAGTCAAATAAAATCAGACACTGGTGGGTTTCAAGAGTGAGGCATTTGGCGTATATGCTCTAAGTAATGATGCAAACGGAAGGGGTGCATTTTTGTAAAGGATGGAGGTGCACAGCTGTTACTGATGGGAGATTTCGTGGAGGCCTACCTACTGAGGCTCTGGGATTATTCTAAAAGACGAGACTCTTGTAACATTTATTTTAAGAGTACGTAGAAGAGTGTTTAACTTCAGTTTAAAGGCATGTTAAAACTACACAAAACGGGAAGGAAGTTGAGAACAATTATACTATTTTTTAAAAACTTTGTAACATTACACATGGTTTTTCCCATATATTGTTTGTCATTTTGAATTTTTCTTTCAGAAGGTTTTACTTCTAACATTTCTTAACTGGTCTCTATATACTGAGAACTAGAAAGGGAGCTAGCAAGTTGCTTTTTCTGAAGTGGCAGGCTGAGTTGCTGCTTCTTCAAAAGATAGGTCTTTCGCCTGGATCCATTTGCTAATTGTTAAGTGAGGATAACAATTTTTCAGCAATTCTGAGGAGAGGATAAACTGTGAAAGCTGAGAATATCTGCTTTAAAGGAAAATGTCTGTTCTTCACAAGTCAAGAGAAAAGCAGGAGCAGATGTGTGGGGTTGAAGATGGAAGATGTAGGAAACCCTCCCTCTACTTTTACTTTTAGAACAGCAGTGATTCTGGGTTCTTGGTTTTTTGTTTTGCTTTGTTTTGTTTTTTAATATTTACTTCTAAGAAGATTTGGAATCGAACTGAAGGTTATGTGGAATTGCAAGAACTTTGCACCTTGAGTTTTCTCTTCTCTAGTCACTGTGTGTGGGCATGTTTAGACAATTTTGAGATGGTCAAAAAATCATATCTTTGGAGCAAGTTTCAGTTGCAAAAAAACTCCTTTAAATTTCCTTTGGAACCTCACAGTATAAGTCTTTTGTCTTATTATTTTTCATATATATTCTGATATTTCAAAGTAAAATTTGAGTTGCTCAGAATCTCAATCTAATACAATAATTGTAATGTTTCAAAGACTAGCTCAATGCCTTTAGTTACACCCCTAATTAAATTGAACAAATACGGTGGTTAGCTTATCTTTGGGGGCCCTAAAATTTCAATACTGCTATTTGTTATTTGTGCTCTCTTTTACTGCCCCCTTCACTCAAAAAGAAGTCTAATCAAATAAGAACAAATGAACCTTTCTCTTTGTTAACACTTAAATTTCAAAGAGCCTTAAAAATGATTGAAACTTTTATTAATTTCTTTATTGGACTTTGTTGTTAAAAATTGCAAAAGGCAGATGTTTATGGTATTTGTGTTTAGTCTAAATTTTTTTCTCATGGGTAAAGGTTTGTCCATGGTTTCAGTTATTATAGTTAATATAAACGTGTTGTCAACATTCTATTGCTAATTATCAAGATAAATCCTTGCTTTATTGTAATTTTACAGTACTTAAAAATACTAAAACAATACAAAATAAGCACACTTTAGAGAGATCTCTTGTATAACATAAATAGGGTAGTGATTATTTACTTCAGAAAGGGACTCTTCAGTTTGCAGTTTTAAAGTTCTACTTTAAAGTTGTGGCAATATTGTTTTCAACAAATGATTTAGAAATTTGGGGAGAGATAGCTGATGGAACCAAACAATTGCACAAAGGAAGATATTTTTGTAAGTGACTAAATTTATTTGTCTAAAGAATATTTAAAATTGGGTTTTGGTTAGTGTAATATCTGACTGTTTTTGGCTCTTAATACTGAATGTCATAAAATAACCAGTATTATATGTTTTATTGGACAGAGGAAGATCTGGATCTGCGATAATTGGCAAGATAATGTCAACTTATTTGTAACCCAAGACTTCCAGTATTTCGTAACCCAAATTTAAAAGAAACCAAAAACATGTTTTCAAACTTGCATTTAAATTAGCCCCAGTACAGAGAAGTATCACTTGTAGTGAAAGCAAGTATTATATTTTGGCCTTCACAACAATGTTTTGGTAGTAGCCCTAAATAAGGATAGTCAGGAAAACTTAGAAGTGTAACTTATAGAACTTATAAGCTATCTGATTTTTTTCTTGACAATAGTCATTATTATCTCTATTTTTCAGAGAAGGAAATTAATTTTCAGAGAGATTAAACAATTTTTTTTTTGGTACCAGGGATCAAACTCGGGACCTTCTGCTTTCGAGGCAGGTGGCAGAACCACTGAGCTAAATACCCAGCCCTAAACAATGTTTTTATACACCTAGCAAGCCCCAGAGCTTGAATCCAATGTAAGCTGCTTGAATTCAAAGAACATGTGCTTAACCGCAAAGAAATGTATCTTCCCACTGATGCTTGGCAGCTAATAGGCATGAAGAGATAAATGTAAACATGAAGTAAGATGGGGAAGAAGGAGTAAGTTCTGTAGGTGAAAGTAGGTTTGTTTGGGCAGGTGCGTATAAGGGAATAGCAAAATGGGGAGCTAGTGTGAAGGAGGGATAGTATATGTAAAGGTAAATGTCAATAAGTCGAGTAAATGTTAAGTGAAATCCAGGAATATGGAGAAGACATGTATGTTTTAGAAAGCTTAAATTCATCTTTGATAGTTCACAGGTGAAAATCCAAGCTTTAGTACTATTTCTCTTGGTGGGAACCATTTAGCAAGAATGCAGCTTCAAAGCTCTCTGCCCACAGGAAGTGACCCTGTCTATTCAGAATAGTATATGCATGTCTTTGACCTGCTTTGACAAAGTAGTATATGCCACAATTTTTTTGAGATTATAATGCCTTCTAAATTTACATTTCATAGAAAAGGAATAGAATGTCCTGTGACTATATAACTTAATAAATTGCAATAGCTTTGAAAAAAATCAGCATTTACATTTGGTCAGAATTGCTTAGAGTAATGATAGATTGGAAAATTTTCACTGGCTTGGAAGTGTTTTGCTCTCATATTTCTTTCTACTGTATCAATAATGATCTCCATACAGCATCCTCTATGCATTCTATTTGTGCTTTAAAGTAGAAATTTTATGATTATGGAAAACAGATGGTTCCTGAGAATTTAATTTATGAAATGACTTCTATAAAATGATCTCTTTTATAGCTGCTAAGAGAAGATAGTTGTAGTTTGGATTGTTCACATATTAAATTAAATATACATAATTATTCTTTTTGGTGGTACTCTGTACACAAGTTACAAAAACAAGTGAATAAAATGAAAACTTTTGATTGCTAAATCATGTTACTAGTCACATTATTTTCTTCATTTAATAGCAAACCACAGTTCTTCATTATGTGGTTCTCGACTAATTATATTTTAAGTGATGGAATGTTTTGCTGCTCTGCCTCCGTATTTGTAAATTGAACTTTGATTTAATTTAGGCTTTAGTCTTTGTCATAGCTGCCAAGCTTTGTTTAAATGCTATTTAAAGCTATTCATAAACTCCTTGAAAGACCAAAATCAAAAACTATTCACTGTTTGAATGGGCATGCTTTTTGGATCCTCTAAACAGTGAAGAATGGCACCTTTCAGTGAGAAATGCAGAGACTGATCGATGTCTTCAATTTAGTGCCCAGTATTTGATGGCTGATTTCCTAAATTTCACAGCAACTTTGGCAAAGCCATTGGAGTAATTTAGCTTAATTTAAAGAGGCTTGAGAAACACAGTTATCAATGAGGGTGATTCTTGGGTATTTAAAAATATTTAAAAGTTAAATAGTTATAGGGAAGAATGTATTGTGGACATTTATGAAAATTTCATAATGTAATAGGAGAGAAGAGTATGTAGAAATGAGAAGAGTATGTGGTTTCATCTCTTCATCACAGACTGTTGATGAAGGGTAATGATCAATAAACCTTAAGGTTAACCCTCTCTGTGGATTAACTTGGGGAAAAATAAATTAAAACCCAGACATAATCAGGTTGAATGTTCAAATTCTCTGTGGCTAATTTTGAATATTTTTAAAAGTATATATTGTATAATCAACTATGTATTGTTATAGGAATAGTTTTTGCTTCAACTGAATTAT
Organism: Heterocephalus glaber; assembly: GCF_000247695.1. The sequence continues at coordinate 7,108,484 of NW_004624852.1, read as the reverse complement.
CAAAGGTGAATTTTGTATTTCATTTTTTTTCTGATAAAATTAAGCACATTAAGAGAGAATCTGTTGTGACTATCTGGTGATCTGTTTCCTTTCAGTTCTACTACTTTGCTACCTACTGAGATGTCTTTTAAACCTAGAACTTAATTACTTCCTCTAGTCCAAACCAAGATTAAACAAAAATGCTTTCAGAGAGAAGGAGCAACTCATTTATGTTAGCTGCTTTCATTAATATGAGAGATAAAGGAGAAATTTTACACTTGGACAGCAAAGAATAATTTTAAACCCAGGAATTGCGTTTTAAACCCAGTGTCACACATTTGGGATATATTAGTTTGTTTGGAACTTTGTAGATTGCCCAAACAGCAGGCAAATATAAGTTTAAAAATGTGAAAAAGTCAAAGACTGTATAAATATTCAGTGCTCCTAGATTTTTTTTTGGCTACATTACGTCATCTGCATGGCTAATCATGTTTGACTGTAATAATAGTAAAGGCTAACACTTTTTTATGCATTATATACTATATATCAGGCATCGTGCTCAGTACTTTGCATAAATTATTTAATATAATTCTCACAATAACACTTTGAGGTAAGTGCTACTATTAATCTCATTTTATGTTATTGGAAGGTGGTATCACTGAGATCCAGAAGAAACAATATGTATATTGCTTAAAATTGAAAAGCTAGAAATGGCAGAGCCGGGACTAGAATTCAGAGCTGGGATTAGAAATGGCAGAGTGGGACTGACTTCAGAACCCACTCCTAAACACTGTTATTTGCACATCCTCTGTGTATAGATTTTGGATAGCTATTGTGTCAATAATACATTAACACAATTGTGGTTATAATTTGGATTTGGAATATCCCCCCAAACTCATGTATTGAAGGCCTGAGGTCATAAGGGCTCTAACTTCATCAATGGATTAACTATTGATGGATTCATAGTTTGATGGCATTACTGAAAAGTGATAGAAACTGTAGGAAGTTAGCCTATTTGGAGGAATTAGGTCACTGAGGGTATGCCCTGAAAAATATTCCCTCCCACCCCAGCCCCTACCTTTGCTCTCTCTGGTTTCTGACCTCTATGAGGTGAACACTTGTCTTATCACATCTTCCCTGCCATGATATTCTTCCTCACTACAGGTCCAGAAACAAATGATCATACAGTGAAACCTCACTAACGGTGATCCAAAATAAATATTTCTTACTTTAAATTGATTTTCTCATATATTTTGCTACAGTTATACAAAGCTAGCACAATTCCATTTAAGTTGGGATGATGCCTAACTAGGCAAATGTGTTCTCATCCATAATCTGTACTTGAGGTTGAGGTGGGGAATGAGTATAGGGAGCAAAAAGAGAGGTTAGTAGCACCATTTTTAACTTGTTGTTTAATATATAAAATAGCATAATCAAGGACACATTTTTATTAGTGCCACATCTTTTTATTTTTTGCCTTTTTAATTTTTATTGATACATGTTTAAAGTACATAATTCCACTTATAGGTATCTTCCAAGGCCACATTTTAAAATAATGCGTGTCTTTTTTATGATGGCCTGTGCTACACGTTGAACTTTTGTGACTTTGATTCTCCTCTCTGAAGAGTGTCTTTGTGAGGCTATATATCATCATGATTAAATGGGAGTTTTTCATGATTCTGTAAATCTTCTAAATTGAGAGGCTTACTACTATAATTTACTAGTTTTGTTCCTTTACATTATTCCTTTCTGGAAATGAATTCCTATCACAGAGTTTGAGTGGAGCAACCATTTCTTCTTGGAGGATTTCCAAAAATTAGTCAAGGCAATTAGCTAGAGCACACTTAAGGGTAAGGTTTATGTTATCAGCTGTTGCCTATGTGATTTGAGTAGGTCACTAAACTTTCCTTGACTCTCACAAACTGAATATAGATGGCATAAAGTGAAGGTTATCATAGAAGGAAGCTTCTACAGATGTTATAGCACATTCATTAATGAAAATTATGGAGTCTAATCTAGCACTTTTAGAAACTTAAACATAATTTGGTTTTGCACATCAGCTAAATATTTTGAATTTCACAGAAAGGGGCAGTAGTTGGAGTGAAGCTTTTCCAGTGAATTTCTACTTTAAAAATAAGAATAAAAGTGTTAAATTTAAATTTTCTAAGCAATGTTGGGGGAACACCCGGAGTTGATGGTAATGATATAGAGTTTACCAAATGATAAGACACACACCTGGTGAGTTTTAAAGGCAGTAAGTAGGAAGTTTGGCAACACCCAGAACAAGGCAAAACCTTTACCAAATTCATGTAATATATTTTTTTGAAGAAGATATTGAAAGGCAACTATAAAACCATGAGGAAACTGAGAAAATATTTATTTCTTATCTAGTCAGATTAGGATTTATGATTTGATTTTGTAGTTGAGCTTGAATGAGTATTATTGAATGTTATTGGGTGTATTGAGTGTTACTGAATGAGTATATTGTTGTATGCACTTAGGTATTGAGTGGTTATGAATAGGCTTTGTATAGGGAGCTTAAGAGAAGAGTGTGTATCTCATAGTATTTAATTTGACTCTACCAAAATGTTGAACTTGAAAACTAAATTATATATCTTAGGGGATCCTTGCAGTTTTCAAATGTGAGGAACTCTTTGGGAGATGTCTTGCCAGCCACACAACATGTATGAACTTTTTTTTTTTTGGTACGGGAGATCGAACTTGGGTCCTTGTGCTTGCAAGGCAGGCAGTGGAGCCACTGAGCTAAATTCCCTGCCCATCATGTATGAACTTTTAAAAGTCATTAACTCCAAGGCCGGGGATTTAGCTCAGTGGTGCCACCACCTGCCTTGCAAGAGCAAGGTCTTGAGTTCTATGCCTGGTACCAAAAAAAAAATTTAAAAATAAAATGAAAGTCATTAACTCCAGATTTCATGAAAACCCAACACTTCTACCACAATCTTATCTAAGTAATTTAGTCTAGTTTTCCAAGTGGATTTATTATAAATCAATACCTAATTATTTTTGAAAACCTCTCATTTACAGAGATGAATTTGATTATTTTCTTTGCATAATGTTTTTGGGTAAGGAAGTTTTAGAATTGTGTTGTGAATGGAATGCAAAAAAACCCCAAAGGAACAATACATAAACATATTACTTACTATATATAGAAAATCTAGGAAGGAACTATTGGCACAAAGATGGGATACAATATTGTGCAACAGCTCATGTTAAGAGAAGCAGTTCTGGGGAAGAAAAGAACAAAATCTGATTCACTGAACTATCAAATCATGTATTGCTCTGAAAACAATTACAAGAAAAGGTATTTATATTATCTGCCAATAACTAAGTAACTGACAGAATTCTAACACCTACACTTGCAAAAAGGACTACCTACCATTTGATGTGAGAGATTGGATCCAGCTGCCTCAGCCTTCTGAGTGCTGAGATTATAGGTGTGTGCTGTAAGACCGAGGGCCTTACCCAAACGCTCCGAGGAGCTGACTATAGTGAAGCACACCCAGGGATCCCAGCGGTGCCTCCAGAATGTAAGGCCAAGGGCCTTACCAAATGCTCCAAGGAGCTGAAGTGGAGCACACCCAGGAATCCCAGTGGTGCCTTCAGAATGTAAGGCCAAGGGCCTTACCAAATGCTCCAAGGAGCTGAAGTGGAGCACACCCAGGAATCCCAGCGGTGCCTTCAGAATGTAAGACCAAGGCCTTACCAAATGCTCCAAGGAGCTGGCTACAGCGAGGACCACCTGGGAAGGAACACACCAGCTATGTTGGGAAAATAGACCTTTATTAGTCTGGCCAGACGGCACTCCCGAAGCAAAATAGCTCAGAGAGGCACCTGGCTCAGAGTCCGAGGTTGTTTTATAGGGGGTTAAGGGGGGGTTAACATGTGGATTCACAGAAAAAAAGAACAAAAGTTAGTGGCTCACTGTCACATGCTGATGGTCAGCAGACATCCTGACTAACAGTTATGACCACCCTGTTTACAGATTGTCCTATAGATACTGGGCCCCGGGACATTTGGATTTAGGGCAAACAGATGGCTGAGCAATCTCACCCTATTACTGATTGTCCATTGTCCCGAGGCAAACACACTCCAACCATCAAATTTACAACAGAACCTAGGGGAGTAATTAACTTTTGAATCACACAGTCCCAAAGTGCCACCACACCCGGCTTAATATGTTTTTAAAAATTAAAAATAGCATGGTATAAAGCTCACTGTGGTAGAGAGTGCCTGTAATTCTAGCACTCTGAGAGGCTGAGGCAGGAGGATTCCAAGGTTGAACCCAGCCCAGACAACTTAGTGACTTAGCGAGATCTTTCTAAAAAATAAATTAATTCATAAATTAATTGATTAAATTTTTAAAAAGGGCTTGGGAACTTGGGTATGTAGCTCAGTATGAAGGCCCTGGGTTCATTCCTCTCTGAGTTTGTTTCTACCACCAAACAAACAAACAAACAAACACATGATAAAAAGGCAGATGTCATGTTGTATATAATAATATTATAGTACTAAACTTTTTTTTCTAAACATTTGCTCAACATTTAGAGATCACCTTTAACACAGTACATGGTTCATGTCATAGAAGGAAGATTTTTGATCTAACAGAACAGCCTGAAAATTTTGAGACAAATTAATGTTTTTCCAGTTTGTTTCCTAGCTTTCCTCCTCAATTATTGATGAGTCTATCAAAAGTTAAAGATACTTTGTAGAGCTCTACTTTAGAACTATTTCAAACTTCAACAGAGTGATAATAATTTATCTAGCTCTTCTACTTCTTACTACCAAGAAAGTATACACTTACAATGCAGCATGTTTCTTAATAAATATTTGTTGCATAAATAGATGGTCTGTTTAAATTCAAGTACAGTCAGGTCATCTAAGTGGAGATTTGCAGTTGTTAGTTGGAAATATGTGACTAGAGTTTAGGAGCAATTGTGGCTTGAAAGTGGTGAATGTGAAAGTCATTCACACAGAAGTATTTGAAACTATGGGAAAGATAGCTCACTGAGAGGGAGGAATTACAGAATGAGAGGGGAAGAAGGTTGAAGGCAAGGAGTGTTCTTATAGTTTAGACCTAAAATGTCCCCTCAAAATTTCACCTTTGGAGGTGAAAGGGGGTTGGATGGGGCTTGTTCCTGGGTACATGACCTTCTTGGGTATATTCTTGACAATGGCTCCTCCCTTTTCTCACTGCTTCCGAGCTACCATGGGCTGAGCACCTTTTCCTCCACTATGCCCCTCGGCCTTGCTCTTTCTGCCTAGGAGCCAGCCAACCATGGACTAAAATCATGAACCAAAATAAACCTCTCCTCCTTCAAGTTGTGAGTGTTACATATTTTGCCCAAGTGTTGAGCCAAGTAACTGAGACAACGGTACTTTGGTGAAAGTTCACATTTAGGAGGATTGAAAGGAGCAGAAGCAGAAGGAAATAGGAAGATTCATTATGAAAGATCAAGGTATTGTCGTTTAATGAAAATCAAAGTAAGGAAGAGTTTTCAAGGAAGATGATCATCGTTTCCTAGTGCTATACAGGAATTGTGAAAATTGGTAAATATCACTGAATTCAAAATAAGGAAATTATTAATGACCTTAGTCCTTAATAATGGTTTCAGTGGAATGGTGGAGACAATAATGTAGTTAAAAGGGTTATACAAGGGCATAATGACGAAGAGATGAGTATGTAGACTGATTTCTGAGTAGTTTAATGAAAAGATAGGAGATGGAAAATAGTAAAATGAATTAAAATGATATTATTTCAGAGCAATTTAAAGTGAACAAAACTGGGCTGGGGTATAGTTCAGTAGTACAGCACTTACTTAGCACATGTGAGACCATGGATTTAGTCCCTAGCACTGAAAAAAATTAAAAAGAACAAAACTAAGTGAACTAGAATTTTACTTTGAAAAATCTTTTCTGTTTACCTAGCCAGAACTATCAGATCATTGTTGATTTTTATTTTCCATAGAATCAACTTTAATTTAATGACTAGTGGCTGAAATATTTCAGGAATTATGACAGAGAGATGAATGTTTGTGATAGAAAACAATGAGATGAAATAAACATCTTTATATTAGTCTACTTGAGAGTGTCCAGTAAGTAATTTTTTATCAAGAGAAATCCCAAGTATTGTCAGAAAGCTTGGTCTTTTACATATAAAAGGAGATTGCTATTTAACATATAGTTAAAGATACAACGTAAAGTCTGCGTTGATCTTGCAGGAAAAATGGGTTTATTTTTAGCGGCACATTTAATGTATTCTTGTAAAAGAATAAATAGGAAAGTCACAGTTCTTCTAGAAAGTATGAACAGCTAGATAATTTCTAGTCCACCTACCTGAAAAACTTCATTAAGAAACAATTTGACTCTAGAAAGTATTGTTTTCTACACTATAGTTTCTTACTGTGAAATGGGTGTTTTTAGTCATTGGAAAGTATAACCGATACAACTTTGTTTTATTTTTTTTTCAATGCAGTCTTTTAGTCCTCTTTCCTCTTAATGCCAATCAAGCTTCCAGAAGGCTGGGAGAAGCATAAGGTTGGGAGATCAGTAGACAGATAACACCCCTTAAGATTTCTGGGATGTCTTGAGATTTTATTAATGCAATTTAAGAAGGAAGGCAAAGAAGGAAAAATGGAATTAAATTAGAAATGTAGGACTTCATGTAAATAAAATTATTAAATTAGACAAAGAGTTTGCAGAGCTCTAATTCAATACTTCTACACTGAACTATCATGTTAGCTTATACACACAGATACAGCACCATATAAACAATTGACAGAAATACTTAAGTGAAGAACATTGTACAGAGTAGATAAATTGAGTAGATTGTGTAGCCCAGTGTATTAATCACCTTTCTGTTGCTGGGACAAAGTACCTGATGTTCACAATTTAAAGGAATAAAGTTTATTTTGCTTATGGTTTCAGAGGTTTCCGTCTATGATCATCTGGCTCCAGGGTAGAAATGGCATGATGGAAGAAAGTTATTTACCTCATAGCTGCCAGGAAGCAGACAAAAAGTAAGGAAAGAGGAAGGTGCTGGGAACAGGATATACCCTTCAAAAGCATGCTCTCAGTGACCCATCTTCTCCAACCAGGCCCCACCTCCTAACAGTATATTCAGTAACCTCATAGTTGAATCATTCCCTTAGGCCTCATCTCAAATATTGCTGTTTTGGGGATCAAGCCCTCAATCTGTGAGGGTTTGGAGTGTTCATGTTTAAACTATAACAACCAGGTCCTGCTGATAATACTAGATCTGTGATTTATACTGTGCATTCTTTTCCTTTGACTCCAAGTTTACTTATTCTTTCAGACAATATTAGTTACTAGCTACTGGACTAGATTTGGGACTAGGGCAAGAAAGGACCAGGAATAAAGATTCTTCAGCCTCTTGCCTGAGCTGGAATGAAAGAAGTATGAGGGTATCAGTTTTGGGGACTAAGTTACGTGGTCTGTGAATAAAAAGATGTATATGAGGGGTTCAAAGATAGAGATACTTTTTGGGACTACTCTGCCTGCATGTTGGTAAACTGTCTCATAGGAGTCAGCATTCTCCTCTCTTCCAGCATATATCCAAATGTATTTTGCCTACTTTTTCCAGTCATCCTAATAATGATCTCCTTCAATAACTATTCTGAAAACTGTTATATTTTATTATTATTATTTCAATTAACTTTTACCCTGTTGTTTTCCTGCCCTTTCCCTAGAGGAGGTGTGTGGGAAATATGTGCTAAGCACATTTTACACTTTATACTTGAACATTTTGCAAAGGCATGATTATTATACAGTTTTCATTACTGCCTACTTTCATTAGTTACCTTGGCATTTAAAAAAAAAGCACACTAAGCACTTTGTTATCTGAAAAATGCGTTTTAGACTTATAGATAATCCCTTCACCTTGGGACCAGCCTGGCCTTGATCTTTTGTGTAAACAGTTGTTACCACAGTGTTGGTTACTAAGGTATTGGTGAGTCCCAAGGGTCTAGGCTTTTGTGTGTTATGATCAAAGATTTGGATGAATCACATGGATAAATAAGAACAAAGAAAGCCAAGTTTATTGAGGGATAGTATGCTCAAAGAGAAGTGGGTTTACACTAGAAGGGAATTGACAGGAGCTTGGAGCATATGGGTGGAGGTGTCTTTTATTTCCAGTCAAGTCTAAGTACTTCCTAGAGGGCTGACCTGGGCATATTTAGTAGCTCCCACTGAGTCATGTCTTTTGTATTAACTGTCTATGCTTTTATCTTAATTTATTTTGTTATAATTGTATCCATGAGATGTAGCCTATATGGATGAGTAGATAATGAGTTTCAAAGATTATCTTTGGACACTTTGAGGTGTTTTGTGTCTTTGCATGAGTTATAGAGTTTTTTTCAAGAACTGATTTATGGACTGTTCCTTTGACTGTGGCTATTGTTTTGGACCTAGGCACGTCCCTGGGGAGGACCAGAACCTTAAAAATTGATGGTCCTTAGCCTGTGATAATAGGAAGGCATGTTCTTACCAATGGTAACTATTATTTTACAATTATACTTTACAAAAATCTGATGTGTATTCATTAACTCTTTTATTTATAATACTCCAGCCATCTTATGTTTGTCTCCCTTTTTTATTCTCCTGGCTCTTTCCTTCTCTATTCCAAGGGTTATAGCATTCCCACAGTTTTATTTAAAGTTTGATTCATCATTCTACAGCTCAGTGTACTTTATTTAGTTTGCATTTATTTCATGCTAAAATTTCACTGCTAAAATTAAGTTTAATAAGAATTACCTCTTCACCCAAATTTTTCAGCGTGCAGCTATTCAGTATGTTTGCCTTTGGCTAACTATGGCAAAAAGTATTGTTAGGGCTAAGTCCCCAACAGCGATAATCACCCGAGTCACAACATGATGTAAAGTCCGCAGAGAACTTTATTTCCAGCCGGGACCAAATGCCCTGCAAGGAGACTGGCCCCGGACT
>NW_004624852.1:7084961-7095517 GCF_000247695.1 Heterocephalus glaber | reverse complement strand
TCTTCAAGAGTTCTACCTAACCTCTGTTCCAACTGGTTCAGAGTTTCTATTTTAATATTTAGATCTTTAATCCATTTTGATTTTAGTTTAGTGCAGTGACATAAATATTTTTGTATATTGTTCTCTGGAAAGAGGATCCTGTATTATTGAAAATGATTACACTTTTTACTGTTAATCTTTCTCTTTTTTGGATGATTTTCTGTCCATCTTCATGAGTATATATGAATTCCTTCTTATTCCTGAGGTAGATTGAATAGTAGCTTCCAGAGATATCCAGGTCCTAATCTGTGGAAATTGTGAATGTACTTTATATGGCAAAAGAGACTTTGTAGGTGTGCTTAAAGAATTTAAGAAGGGGTAAAGTTCCTGGATTATCTGGGTGGACCCAAAATATAAAAAATAATCTTTGTTGAAGAGAGGGAGATTTATTGAAAAAAGGGAATTAGTTGATATTATGAAGGAAATAAGATGGAATGATATCAGTAAGGAGTCACGAGCCAAGAAATGTAGGTGGTCCCTAGAAAAAGCAAGGAAAATAAAATCTCTGCTAGAACTTTCAGAAGGAACTAGTTGTGCCACCATCTTGATTTTAGCCCTTACAGACTAATTTCAAACTCTGATCTCCAGAACTGTAAAGAAATAACTCTGTGTTGTTTTCAGCCACTAGGTTTACAGTAATTTGCTGTTGTGGCTATAGGGACAAAAATGGAATTCTCAGCTCTGCCATTGGTAATTCATGTATTCTTGGGCAATTCTCTTATTTCTATCATTAGCTTTATTCCTGTCAGTTAAGGTTGGGTTTAACATTGCCTACATTACAGATCTCAAGCCTGAGGTGAAGAAATTTGTGAAGGTGCATCTGAAATACTTTGGGCTTTTGAAAAGAATGTTATCATTATGAAAAATAGAATGCCAAAAAGTAAACAATCCAGGTTGTTAGTCTCCTCATCAGTTAGAAACATGGTGGATATTTTCCAGTTACTTCATGGATTTAGAACTGCTACATTTTACTTTGATCTGAAGGATATCACCAGAGCTAAACCAATAAGTATCCTATTTTAGAGTTCTATTTTATTTTTCTACTTAAAAACAACAAAAATGTTCTCTTTGGTGTATCTCCCACTTCATATGCCCTTACTGTGCTGGGTCTTTTTCAGAACAGAGGATTTGTCTTGTTCTTGCAAAAAACCCTTGAGGTTTGATCTGTAGGAAGAATGCATAAAAAATTCTGAACAAAGTATCAGATGGGGCTTTTAACATTTTCCTATACTAAAGGAAATAATGTGTCTTATGATTTTACTTTTGCTTTAGACTGATTTTTTTTTTTTTGTATCTTGGTAAGTCTGTAAAAGACAATGATTTTAATTACTTTTCAAGCTTTAAAAATACTAACTTGTTACTTGCGAATATTTTTAACTCATAGGCTTTCATTTGTTTTTGTTATTTTTCAGTTGTTATAAGCTGGATATACTCTGTTATTGGGGATCGAAACCAATGCCTTCTCACTGACCTCCATCTGCAACTCCTTTCTTATAATTTATTCTGAGACAGGGTCTTGGTGGGTCACTGCATTACCTAGGCAGGGCTCAAACTTGCAATCCTCTGACCTTAGCCGCCCAGTGTGCTAGGATTACATGTATATGTTTCCACACCTCTCTGGATATGCTGTTTAACAGCCTTAGCTAAAAGTGGAATATGTACATTGAATGGTGGACTAATGCCTAGAGTATTATTTTATGTAATACTTCATTTCTTTCCTGTATTTCTGCAACTACTAGCAAATTTACAGAAGTTATTATAAAATAAATTGTGACCATGTTGCTTCTTACTCTCATATATTCCAGCAACCAGACAACGTTAGATAACCAGGATTCTAGAAAATTCAAGCATAATGGCTACACATGAGTATATAGAGGGATTTCCTTGTGGTGGTTGATGTTAATTGTTTCCGTTGAATAGTCTATTTGAAGTCATAATATATTATTAATCTACATTACCTTGTTTCTGTGTTTTGGTTGTATAATCTAAGTTACATTTCTCAAAATAATGACATGAAGAGCACCTTGCCACAATGCCTTTTGACTATACTACATGAGCACTTGCTTACAAGTTATATATAGAAACTAGAAGACATACTATTAGTTATTACTGAAGTTGGAGAATCTTGAGTGTCATGGATAGAATTTGCAGTCTTCTTTTGAAAAAAAAAACAGTCAACCTGGTAATCCTTTTTAGGGGAAGTCTCTGGTTTGTATTAATCTCTATTGCCTAGAATTCATTTCCAAAAGCTATGGAGAAGGTGTCAGTGATGTGATGGCAAGAATTTACTAATAATTAGGGAGACTGTAGTAATGTGGTATAGTGGAAAGAACACTGGACTGTAAGTAGAAAGTTAAGCAGTTAAGTTTCAGTTACATAATTCATAGCTGTGCTATAGGTCTCCTAGTTTCTGCTAATTCATAGTTTTTTCATTAAGTATGCATTCTAATGGAAAATACAGACACTAAAGAAGTAAATCCATAAATAAATATGTAATTTTAACTTGTGATAAATGTGTGCTACAAAGGATGAGGACAAGGTTCAATGTGAGAGTATAAAAGAGACTTACTTTAGATAGTTTTATCCAGGAAGGTCCCACTATAGAGGTGATATTTAAGCCTAGTCCTGAGGGAAAGAAAAAAGAACCAGGTAAGCAGTATGCAAACAAAAGGACATGTGGATAGAGGAGTAGCAACTACAAAGAACTATGGGAGGAAATGAAGTTGGTATATTTGAGGAATACAGGTATGGCTAGAGCTGATAGAAAAATAGGCAATAAAACTGGAGTTAAAGTCACACGAGAGATCAATAGAGCCTTGAAAACATGACGATAAATTTCACAAATTCTAAAATCCACTACAATTTTAAAGCAGTGATAGTATAATTTTCACTGCTGTCATCAGTATAATATCCGTGTATTCTTTCATCTTTGTGATTTGTAGCCCCAACTGTTGAGACATGAAGATAAACCCCTGTTTTCCTGTATGTGTATTTTGACTCTTGAGTCAAACTGAGGGAAAACTGAGTTTCCCTCACATATAAGATCAAAAGTATACTAGATTTCTTCTGTACTTACTCTCTCCCAGAGGAGGTTATCCACACTTTAGGACTCTTAATTAAGTCATTGAGTCTCAGTGCTCATTACAACAATATGCTGATTTAAGTAAGGCAAATATGTGTGCTAGTTGGTTGTCTGTGGCTCTTAAGGAAGAAATGTTGGAAAAACCAGGTTGAAGTGTCATTGGAAAATTTCACGTAGAAATAGCCCCTCTCTCCCTCTCTCTCTCTGTCTGTCTGTCTCTCTCTCTCTCCCTCCCTCCCTCCTTCTCTCCCTCAGTGTTTTCACTCTCCCTTTTTGTTGCAAGAGAAATCTTTTTTTGTCTTTAGAAAACATATGCATGCAATGGATTAGCTTACTTTTTCGGAGGTCCAGCTCTACATTTCAGTGAACACTTCTTGTATTGTGAATTATGACCCAGTCTTTCCTTATCTTTAGGCATGCAAGGTTAAATCTTAAATATATTTGTAAACCAGGATACAACTTTGCCCTATATGACTCATCTCTCGCTTCATTTTCATTCTTTTCTATCAAACCATGTCTTTAAAATTGTGGGGTTTTTTCATAATACATTTTTGCTTTAATGTTTAGCATAAAAATATTTTTGCTATGGTGTGAATATTTGTCCTCTCCAGAACTCATGTTGAAATATAATTGCCATTGTGACACTATTAAGAGGTAGGACTTTTAAGAGGCCTTGAAGGCTCTGCCCTTGTGAAAGGATTAATACCATCATTGCTACAGTAGTGGTTTCATTACTGTAGAAGTGAGTTCCTCATAAAAGATTGTTTGCCTGTCTTTCTGTCTCTCTCCTTTCTTCCATTCAGTAATTCCTGCCATGTGATATGCTGAAACAGCAAGAAGGCCCTCACCAGATGCCAGCACCTTGATCTTGTACTTCTTATCCTCCAGAACTGTGGGAAAGTAAATTTCTATTCCTCATTAACTATCCAGTTTGTGGCATTCTGTTATAGCTACACAAAGACAATTTATTTAAAATATTTAAAAATCTTTACTACTGAGGTTCCTGGTGTCCTCTTAAATTTTGTGCTCAAGGTGACTGCCTCACTCCTCTCATTGGAGAATATCATATTATGTGGCCATTTGTGATAGAGAGAGATTCAGTTTCTATGACTGTGAATATAGAAATCTCCCGTAGTAGTAGTTGAATTTTTATTATATATTGACTGAGAGAATAGGTAATAAAAAGTTACCATTCATTTGGGACACTTTGAAATAAATATGTATTTTAGGTTATACAGCAGCATCTCACATATTAGAAAACTGGTTTTATAATTGATTGCAAAAGATATTCAGTCTGTAGACAATTTTTTTATGCATAAAACTTTGAGGGCCCCTTACAGTAACTTTGTTGCTTCCTCTGTACTCCTTCCTGCAAAGATCTCTATATCACAGATTAGATAGTAGTGCTAGAAGAATTCAGATAGTATAAAGAAAATTAGTGTGTCTAAAATATGTTTTAGGGAACATAGGACTTTGGTTTGAGTTCAAAAGAATGAGAAGTACAAAAGAGTAGATGAATGTGGAAAGACATTGAATGCCAGGCCCAAAGCCAAGAACTTTTTATTCTTTCTCTCATTTTGTCCTTATATCTCTATGTATTATAACCATTTTACATATAAAAAAATCTTAGAGGATTTGATTAACTTGCCCAAAGTTCTATAGCCAGCAAGAGCAGAGCTAAGATCCATACCTAGGATTTTACTTTGCCATTCTAATACAAACAGCAAAATCCAGCTACTGTTAATGCTGGTAATTAAAGTGTAAATTTACACTGATAAGCCTAGAAGGAACGGAAACCAGAGACGTTGTTTGTTTTTGTACTTCCTCATTTAGCAGGTCTCTAATGCTTGAATGTTTTTGAATACCTTTTTGAGAAAGCTTTTGTTTTCCCTAGTGCATCAGTCATTCAAAACATTATTTCATCTTTCATTCACTTTACAATTAATCATTCTTCTTTACTGTCTTTTCATTGTCCAGAATGATCTGTTTTTCAAAGGTAGATCATCTCAAGCAGGTCACAAAAATGTAGGTGTTCCCTCAATTGGCCTTTCTAAATTCTTCAGATCACATTTGAAGAAGTAGTTTCCCATTACAAATATGTTGCACCAATATAAAAATAACTTAAGTTGTTCACTTACTCAAAATAAGAAAAGCATCATAAAATCAATTCTGCAATGTACATTGATAAAATACAGATTTTTTCTCATTTTCTCTTTGGTTGTCTCTTACAAAGTACATGTATAAGCCATTCAGTATATTCATTTTTAAGATTTTAATTATTTTCATTGTTATTCTGAATATTTTGCACCCATATATGGCCACTAGATGTGTTTCTTAATTACATTGCTTTATGATTTATGTTTCAGCAAAATAGCCTCTATTGTGTTTTTTTTCCTATAACATAGAAAAATTTTTTTTTCTTTTGTGAGATGTGTGATAATGAATAGCAATCATCCTTACAGAAGTTCCAAAGTTCTTTGATGAATCAGTATAGGAACTGTTCATCTTTTTTCATTTTATTTTCCTCTAAAATCATAAAAGCTCTCTAGGTCTTGAGACATAAGATTACTTGACCAAGACCATGTATGTCTCGCCATACAGGTTTACCAGGTATGTTCGAATATCATGAATGAATATGATTTTGGGCTTTGGGCTGTGTCTCTTTTCTTTGTCATTTGGATTTTTACGGTGGTAGGTTAGACCCTTGCTAATAGTTACTGTGAATATTTATGAGCTTGCAAGTAGTCATGAGACATCTGGGTTTTAACAGACTGTAGACTTGAGTAATTAAGAGCAGAGAGTTTGAACCAGAAATGGTGGTACATGCCTGTATTCCCAGCACTCTGGAAGGCTAAGGCAGGATGATCTCAAGTTGGAGCCAAATCTGGGCAGTTTAGTGACCCTATTTCTAAAAAAAACAAATAAAAAAGAACTGGGGATGTAACTCAGTGTGAAGTCCCTGGGTTAAAGCTCCAGTATGTGCCTGCACATGCCCGCACACGCACACAAAGAGCACAGACTTTGGATTCAGGCTGTATGAATTTAAATCCTATGCAGTGAATAGTTCACACTATTTACTGGTGGTTATCTTGAGTAGGTCATGAACTTTTTCCTCCCAGATACTATTTCTTGTCAAATGAGGATAGTTATACCAACTTTAGAGCTGGATGTACTGCTGCATGGCTGTAACACCAGCATTCTGGAAACTGAGGCGGGAGGATTCTAAGTTCAAGGTCAGCTTGGGGAATTTATCTTTATAGCAAGATCCTGTCCAAAATAAAAAATAAAGGTCTAGGAATGTGGCTTAATGCAAAGGCCTTGGATTCAATCTTCAGTACTAAAAATAGTAATAATAATGAAAATATCAATCTTACAGAAATTTTTGAAGAGTAAGAGCTACTGTGATATGCTTTAGGTTGTGCTTAGTACATAGTGGGAACTCAATAAATGCAAGATTAACATCATTATGATCATGATTATGTTTAATTTTAGCAAAGGAAAAAAGTTTATAAACTTGAGGGTTTAAGATCTAGAATGTGTGGCAGAGACTGCTAGCTACCAAATTCAGAAAAGTAGTTGCCCTTTTCTCTTGGAAAATTTTACAGGTAATCCTAGTTTTCAGAATCCAGAGTTTGGAGAAGTGTAAGAAAGAAGAAAGGGGTCAGAGAATTTGTCTTTTTAATGGTTGGCATTGCTAAAGTAAAGTAGCTGAATGTTTCTGAAAGGCTGACATGGAAGCTTGGCTAGTTGACGGAAGTTACAATGTAAGGAATGGGGAGAAAAATAGTGCCTCAAGTGAACAGTGATAAGCAGTAATTCACTATTTCTCAGGTATGATTTACAGATTTCCCTCTTATACTTGGAAGAGTTTTAAAACTACAAAGTCCTAGTGCTAGATTTACACTTCCTAAATTATATTCTTTTTCATATTAAGTTTTAAATATCTACTGGTATGGGAAAAATGGGTTGATCTGCATTTAAATCCCTGTTTTGCCACTTATTATCTGGCCCATAGCTCTTGACTTTCTTGTTTTACTTCCAACGCAGTACTTGCTTTTTTCTTGTAATTATATAACCCACACCAACTGTATATATACAGTTAAATAATTCCAACCACTCTTTGTTTGCCCTTATACCTTTGGAAAATTATCACGGACTTTCCCCTACTGTACTCGTATAGTTTTCTAGTGGATAACTTTTTTTTTTTTTTAGTTGTGTGTAGGGGACAGGGGAAGGGGACGTTACCAGAACCTCTGCAGTGAGTCCTGGTCTCCTGTGAGCCACGGCAACACACGGTGAATTACAGGAAAGGTAGAAAAATGAGACTGAGAAGAAGCTGAGCTTTGGGTCTGATCAGTGCTGCTCTGGGCAGCAAAGACAAAAGCCCCCAGCTTACCACACCTTTTATTCAGTACCTCGTAACAAATCATTTGCAGAGAATTCAGTACATCTGGAGAAACAAATGTAACAAATGACTTGCAGAGAGTTCAATAGTTCACATTGGGATAAACAAGGTGTAACAGAAGGCTTGCAGAGAGTTCAGTACATCTCGGGCAAACAAGATGTTAACAGTCCAAGAATGAGGAACTGAGCAGATGTTTGCTCTCCCAGGATGTTTCTTGTCCTGGAGAATCACAGCATCACTGGATCACTGAAGTCTCAGTTGTGACCGGAGGCCAAACTGGAGTTATTCTGTAGCTGGGCTGTAGGCAAGAGAACTAGGCTAACCAAATGATTTTTCTCTAGAATTATGTAGCATTGCTCCCAACAGTTGTGGTACCAGGGATTGAACTCCGGACCTTGTGAGGCAGAAGGTGGCACCACTGAGCTAAAACCCTAGCTCTGGATAATTATTTTTTATTTTTTTCCTTCTCATCCTCAATCTCTGGTCTTGCCTGTCTACCAGTTTTTCTCTCTAGTTTCTGTGTGGTCTGAGTTACTAGCCTAACAATTCCCGTATCTAGTGCTGTTTCATTTTTATTAGTATATCCAATTAGAGCCTTTAAGATTAACTTAACGCCAAAGTACAAAGATGCAAAATTTCAGTTGGTAAAACCTAGAGATTATACTTACTCAATGCTTACTTGTACCTCAGTGCTGATTATGTCCCATATTTTGTGCAGTACATGTGGTTAGGCATGGGAGAAATGAGCCAGGAGGCTGCATTTAAACTGGAAACCAGTGATTTTCATTATCAGATATGAAGGGAAAGGGGATTTCTGAAAGCAGAAACAGTAAGAGCAAATATATGATTAAGAGAGCAGCAAACAACCCAAGTAAAATATATGGTAATAAGGGAAAAATAAAGTGATTTTTATTGAGTTAATCCTTACTTGATTATATTTACAAAGCCCTTTCACATCTACTATATTTGCACACTAATAGTCTTTAAAAATCTATAAAGTTAATCATCCCTGTCCCTCTTTTGGTCATTAGGAAACTGGCACAAAATTTAAGTGATGTTCATATGACCAAATGTTTCATAGGTGGAATAGACAAATTTGAATCAAACTTTCTGACTTGAAATCCACTATTATTACCAACACACCAATACTGCCACCTTCACATATGGGAGTCATAATAATAGTAATACCAACAACTAAAATTAATTTAATGCTTATTATGTTTCAGATATTATTTTAAGTACTCTGTATATTAATCCATTCAGTCCTTTCTTATTGAGGTTTTTTCCTGCGAAAGGTTGATTTTTTAACTGGACTTCTAAAATCCTTGCATCTAACATACCTGTTTCTTCTATACATAATCTTACAATTCTTTATAGAATACAGACTGCTCCAATACGCCCTTATACCATGCCCTTCCACCATGATATTCATGCCTTGGATACTGCCGACCACGTACTGCATCCCTTAAAATGGTTAGCTAAATTAAACCTCACCTCTTTTAAGTTCTGGGTATCAGTTATTGTGTCCCAGAAATGGGAAAACTGATGAATACAGTGATAGTAGACATCATGGGTTCCAGAGTTTGTCTGCTTTGCTTCAATTCTCTGATTCACCATTTCCTAGCTCTGCCCCTTTGGGCAAGAGAGTTAACTGATGTGCAAACTATTTCCTCACCAATTAAAATATGATGACATATGTAAAATGCTTAGTGTGATGTACAGCATAGTGTACAAGTATTGAAAATATATAACTGCTATAAGTATTGTGTCAAATTGAATTTTAGAATCCTACTAAAATTTAAATATTTCCAAAAAAAGGGGAAATGACATACCCTTATACTCCCTGAAGTCCTAGGGTATGGAATAAGAACTAATCTACAAGATTTGAGGGGTAGATTTTTTTGCTGGATATTTCACATAACATGAACTGAAGAAGACTTTGAAAATTATGAGTTTTAAAGTTCTGTGTCAATTAACTATAATATAACCACAACTCTCTAAATTATTTTTTCAAAACTCACTTGTTTTTGCACCAAGAAAAATAGAATTTTTTATAAATAATTCCACACATTTTGAAAGGCTGTGAATATTTATTGCTTTTTCCCTACAAAGTTGTTCACTGAAGTGTAGGTGTTAAAAAGGCATAGTATTTTTTTTTTTTTTGGTGCCAGTGATCGAACTCCAGAGCTTGTGCTTGCGAGGCAGGCAGTGGAACCACTGAGCTAAATCCCCGGCAGGTGTAGGATTCTTTGATGAGGAATCACTAACAAATATTTATCATACATATCTTTTAAATGATCCATAAATGTTGCTGAGAACTGCATATTTTTCAAAAAACAAACATTTTCGAGATGTTAATGTCTTTTTAGATTTCATAAAATTTACCAGTATCACATTCAAAGTTTAGAAAGGTGGTGATAGGCAGGGCTCTGATTCCTGTTTTTGGTTACTTACACCTATGATTCTGTTAGTCACGGAGTGAGATACTTAGGGCAATCAGATATATTTCAGTAAAATATCTATCATTATTACTCAATACTTACTTGTACCTCAGTGCTGATTATGTTAGGATCAGTAGATGATGCCTTAGAATAAATCCTTCTACTTGTGCATATGAACATATCATCTTAATGAAGAGAATGTATCTTACCAGGGCTCCATAGAAACTAGCTGGATAAAGAAAATGTGTTTTTTTTTTATAAAATGGAGTATTAACCAGCCATAAAGAATGAGACAATAGAGAAATTTATAGTTAAATGGGTGCACATTGAGGACATACTCTTAAGTGAAATAAATAGGACACATAGTGTAAATACCGAATAGTTTCTCTGGTATGAGAAAATGAAAGTGTAAATAAGGATTAAAATGAATAATTGATAATGTGAAATAGGAAGAAAAGGTCCAAAGGGGTAGGGGAAATGGGAAGGGTAAAGGAAATGAGTGAAGGGAAAGGAAAAAATAGAAAAGAAAAAAATGGAAACAAAGCCTTTGCAAAGAGGGAGGGGTGGAGGGGTTGAAGGGAGGGCAGGA
>NW_004624852.1:7071129-7084861 GCF_000247695.1 Heterocephalus glaber | reverse complement strand
ATGTAAAGGTACAAGTTCCCAATGATGAATGTAAATGTATTGTATACCTAAAATGTACCAATAAAAGAATTTAAGAGGAAAAAAAAAAGAGAAACAGCAGACTTGCATAGCCCTACAAACATAGACAATAGATGTGTAGAAACTGAGTACCAAAAGCTATAAATTTTTGCTAAAGAAATTTAAAAAAGCTCTAAACAACAACAAAAACAACAACAAAGTAAGTAGTTTGTAGACAAGCCTAATTTTTCAATATAAGGACTCCCACTGGCCCCTAAACAGATTTTCACAACATTTGCAAAAAATACTTGAGAACTTTTAAAAGTATAAGGTAAAATGAGTATCTCAATTTCTGCAATTTTATTCCTTGTAAATTATGCTTACTCTTAATATTTATATAATCAAATCAAAACAAAATAGTAATTCTGTTTATATAACATTTTGTTACTAATACCACATACTTATGATAGGTCTCCCACTACCTCAGCAGCTATTATGTATAGTAGCTGCCCTTTTCCTTTCATGCCTTGGCCCCTCCCCTGTGTGACGTCATGCCAAAATGGTTGCTCCTACCAAAGAATAAGCCCTTCTTCCCAGCATGCCCCTGTTCCCGCCTAGAGAGTAACCTAATACTCGCTCACCTCCTACCACTTAGTGACATCACCGGCTCCTCCATTCCCTAGTCACTACCTCACTCAGCCCCACCTCAGCCCCTACAAACCCCACCCCAGTCTCTATAAAAGACTCTCCCTGCCCCCGCCATATGGCTTTTGTCTCTCCTTTGTTCACAGACAGCCCAGCAGATCTATTCCCCTAATAAAAGCTTGTTGTGGCCTGGTCTGGTCTTGGTTTTCGGCCTTTTTACCTGACAACTTATTAACATCTTTCTTTCATATACTTTACATTCCATTCAGTGAGGATTCTATAATGATAGCTGCCAGTTGTTTTCCTTTTTAAAAGGAAATAGATTTATCTTAGTAGTACTAGATTTATTTCAACAAATCATTTCCTGAATTAGTATCAAAATGCTTATGGCAAAAGGCTATTTATAGAAAGAATAAAAGCTTTTCAGTTTTTCTAAACTTTATAGTGAGGTCATGGTTTACTTTGTGTCTTTGGCATACATATGGAGATTTGGATTTAGAGTGAAACAAGTTAAAGATGTAACATTGATCACAATAGTTGATTTTATGAGTAAATCACCTCATTAGGAACTGCTGTTTTGCCTGGAGGCAGAGGAATTCAGTCTGACTTGATGAATATTCGAAGAATCCAGTACTCATATGTGTGATTGATTTGCTGTACAACTTCTACAATATTTTGTTCAGCCAGTTGGTGAAATAAATACTTACATCACTCAACAATACATTTGATGCTCAGATTAGTTTACCTTTCAGAAAACTGTAAGACAAGAGCTGGGAGCTATATAATAACCAAACTAGGTTATAGATGGTAAATGTTGGTAGAAGTTTGTCCATGACGTCTTGCATTTGTGCATATCTTGTGACCAGATGCACTGACTACCTTGTTCTGTATTCTTTTCAAAGATGCAAAGAACCTTGAAAGGTACACCATTTTCCTCCAGAGCAAAGGACAAGTTTGGTTATTGTCCAGTATACAGTATACGATTCATGTTCTCTAATGTTGGTCTTCTGTCACCCTATAGAAATTGAGGATCAGGAAAAATACATGGAAATGCTAATACCCTGGCTACTGATGTGTCTGTAGCCAGTAGTTTCATGTTTTCTGCCAGTATCCTTAATACTGTGGTGGGCTTACTTGTTAGTTTGCAAGTAAGATAAAAATCATAAAACTCCTCAATATTTTTGACTGTAGGTCTTTTAAAATAATTTTTCAGACAAGGTCGTGCTATGTTTCTCAGGCTGGCCTTGGACTTGTTATGTAGCCCAGGGTGACATCAAACTCATGATGCTCCTGCCTCAGCCTCCCGATTGCAGGATTGCAGGATTACCTCCTGATTGCAAGCATGTCCCACCAACCCAGTTTTGTCAGTAGTTTTTATTGCTGGGGGTTCTGTTGTTTTTGATAGGCATAATCCAAATAACCATAATGACAATTAAATTGCACAGGAATTCAGAATTATGTGACCCAAGTTTCTTTTGTTTTGGCAATCTTTGTTTACTAATTGAATGACTTGTACCATTTGGCTCTGATTTTAATTAGGTAATATATGGCAGTTGTCCTCAGCTAGACTCTTCACAGCATGGTTTATTGGTTTGAATCTGAAAGTATGTTCGCAGTGTTTTTAGAACTACATTTAGGGCACACTGCCTAGGTAAGGCTTCCAACTAGAATTTTTTTTTCAGAGTCAAATGAATTTGTTTTCACTAGGATATAGTATTTTTTGAGTTGTGTTGTTTCCTTGAAAGCATAGTGTTCAATTTTCTTGTTCATGAAATTTCATCACCTCAGCAATATAGAGGAAAAAAACCCAATGCTATAATAAAACTAAGGTAGTCTGAAAATATAGTATATTTCTTTTGGTTTTGTGAGTTTTCTGCAGTAATGGGCAGCATTTTAGATATAAGGATTATGATACAGACCCACCATTAGCTGACTGTGTTTAACAGTTATTTTTCTAGAAAGGTCTAGGGACATACAGGATTTTTGTGTAGGTGAAAGTAACCCCACCAATAATTATTTACAGCAATTTGTACAAATTTGAAGAAGCACTGAAATAAACACATTTTAGATTAACATTTATTGGTATACGTTTGTTTCTGAAAATTTCTTATGAATTCCATTAAAAAACAAACCAAATTGTAATCATATGCTTGTATGAAGAGACTTGAACATCTTATCTTTTTTTTTCTTTTTTTTTTGTATTAAATTCTTTTATTGGTACATTGTAGGCATACAACACAATTACATTTCTCATTGGGAATTGTATTTTTATATAATGCATCTTGGTTCTTATTTTTTCCCCATTCCTAGCCCTCCCTTCACGCCCTCCACCCTTCCCTATTTACAAAGACTTTATTTCCATTTTTTCCATTTCTCATCATTTTTTCCTTTCCCTTCTTTCCTTTCCCCTGTCCCTCCCACTACCCCTACCCCTTTGGACCTTTTATTCCTATTTTGCATTATCGATTATTCATTCTAATCATTGGTACATTTTAGGTATACAATATAATGACATTCATCATTGGAAATTTGCACCTTTACATAGTCTCTCTTGGTTCTTGTTTTTCACCCTTGCCCAGCCCTCCCTTCAACCCCTCTAGCCCTATTTACAAAGATTTTGTTCCTATTTTTCCATTTTCTCATATTAATCCCATTCCCTTCTATCCTTTCCCTTAGCCCTCCCACTTCCTTCCCCTTTGCCCCTTTTCTTCCTATTTCACATGACCTATTATACATTTAGTCCTTATTTACACTTTCAGTTTCTCACACCAGAGAAACTATATGGTATTTACACATGTGTGTCCTATTTATTTCACTTAAGAGTATTGCCTCAATGTGCATCCACTTAGCTATAAATGTAGGTAATTTCTCATTTTTTATGGCTGAGTAGTACTCCATTTATAAAAAAAACCACATTTTCTTTATCCAGTCTCCAGTTGATGGGCATTTGGGCTATTTCCAAGTTTTAGCTATTACAAACTGCGCTGCTATGAACATGGGTGCACATGTATCACTGTGGTATGATTCTTTTAATTCTTTGGGGAAGATCCCCAGCAGTGGAATAGCAAGGTCAAATGGGATTTCCAGTCCTAGTTCTTTGAGGTATCTCCATACTGATTTCCACAGTGGTTGCACCAGTCTACACTCCCACCAGCAGTGGAGCAGGTGAACATCTTATCTTGAAGAGAATGCTTGAAGGTTAGTTTTTTAATTAGGTAGCTGTTTAATTTTTCAGTATGCAAAAATTAAAGGCTTACCTACCATCTCTTTATATGTAGTTAATAAAATATTATTCAGATAAATTTTCCATTGTTTAGAGTGCTCACCTTGTAATGTAAAAATCCGAAAGAATTATCTGTGAAAACAACCCAGTTATACAACATGTACAAAGACCTGGTATCTCCTGTATTTAGTAGAATAATAATTATTCAAGATAATTTGAATTTACATAAGTTGAATTGCAGCAGGTGTATCATTTCCATGAATTTGACCACTATGCCAAAATGTTATAATCTTTCCTGTATTTGATGGTTTGCTTCATAATGGGGGCTAGATTGAGATTCTCTCCTGACCATTAACAATAGGTCAGATTTTCCTGAATCTGTCTGTTTTGCTTTCTTTTCTGTTGTTACCATAATAGCACTGTTGAGTTTGTAAAAGACATTGCCTTAAAATATTTTTTATTGTATTGAGTGAGAATTTGGTTCTAACAATGAGACATTTTACTAGACTAAAAATGCAGCAAGGCATATGTAAAAACAACTTCATCTCTCTTTGCAAAAATAGAGAAGTGGATAAATAATTTTCTCTCAACCTAAAATCATTAGGAATTTGACCTTTGAGAATGTGTGTCTGTCTTTTATCAACCTTTATAGGATGATATGAGTGGCTTTCAGAGAGGTTAAATCAATGACTTTCTTACCTCTATTGTTTTACAGTTTTTTTGTTTCCTCTCTTTTTTTTTTCTCAGAAACAAATGGTGGATTTTTAAAGTGAACATAAGCTTACTACTTCACTAGGTTTTGATGTTCAAATCAACTTAACTTTGTAACTTTTTCTTCTGCTTCAGACTTATCTGCATGCTGTGAATGACAGTTCTTTTGCTTTTGGAACAATTTAATAAATGCCAGTTTAAGAAATACAACAGTTTTATCATCAGGCTAGATTTATTTTTTGGGGGGGAGGGACCGGGGATCGAACTCAGGACCTTGCACTTGCGAGGCAGGCAGCAGAACCACTGGAGGCTAGAGTTTTTTGATAGGAATTATCTTTGAAGTGCAAGAAATGTATTATTTGACAATAATATTTAACTGACAGTCAACTTTCTAGTAGACTTTCTTGCATTTCAAGTAACTTTATGATCGACCATTATAGGGTTATAAATTTTTACTTTGTTCAGTTTTTGAACACAGTACTTTTGGAGTTTTACTGTAATACAATAAATAGTGTCATCTTCCTTAGTTTCTCAAGGAGAAATTTACAATTTCTCAGACATTTACTGGTAGTCCCTCAGTCATTTACTGGGCCTATTATGCAGCCCATTTTTTGTTTTGTTTTCAGAGCCCCATGATGTTTTTGAAGACATTTACTATCTTTTATGAACACTCAGGCATCAGCCCAGCATATTACAAACTACTTGCCTTAGAACAACTGTCTAGTGACTACATTGCTTTGTTTAAAGGCCTTATCGCCCCCATATGTAGTTTCTCTTGATACTGATAGCAGCTTAAGAAGTATTATATTGAATTGTGCTTATACAGTTTTATTATGTGATTCTAAAGTGTATTTCCTTGTCTGGATATCTTCACTCTCATACTGCTTCAGAGACTTTCCTATATTATAATTGATGGACTTTAGTGTCATTCATTAGTTTTGATAACTTGAGGGCAGGAATTCTTTCTCAGTTCTGTGTATCTATAGATCCTAATGTGTATATAATGCAACAGAGCTTACTTTTATTTATTTATTCATTCACTACATATTTATAGAATATCTGCTATGGGTCAGATATAAAGGTAGGCAATAAATAACATATGAGCAATATAGACAAGGTTCTAGCCATGAGAGAGTTTACATAATCACTCCTTTGTATAATATGTAGTCTAGCCTATCACATGCAATGTGATAGTTATATTTTTCTCTGATTTATAATATTTTGTGCAATAATTATGAGAAGTATTACTAATCCAGCTAATAGATGAGGAATTTGAGGCACAGAGAGTTTATAATGAACTTGCTCAGTAACTTGCTCATAGTAAGTGAAGGATTTGTGATCCAAACCCAACTCAATTTTGTTTTGTACCAGTTTTCTATGTTGTGTAACAGACTACTTACATGTTGGCTGAAAATAACATACATATATTGTATTGCAGTGTCTGTGGGTTAAGAATCTTGGCATACCTTAGCTGAATTCTTTGCAAGATCACAATCAAGATATCCACTAGAACTGACTCTTCATCTGCAGACTCCACTATGGCCAAATCTACTTTCAAATTAAAGTGTTTTGGGCGGGGGGCAGAATTCATTTTCTTGAAGCTGTAGTACTTGTGAAGCTTATATCTTCATAGTAAAGAAAGGAAAATCTCAGAGGAAAATATCCTGTATAACATAACATCATCATTAGAGTGACATTTCGTTTTCTTTGCCATATCCTGTTGATCATAACCAAGCAACAAGTTTTACATACACGTACAGTGAGTGGATTATATAAGCAAGTGACTACGAGGAGGTGATGTTCATGGGGAGGGAGCACATTATAGTGTGTCTGCCACATATTCCACAGTCTTTAGTCTTTTCACTATAACATGAATTGACTAATTATGCACAGCAATATAACGATCCTAAAAAAGTTAGGAAGTGAAATTCCCATTTAATTTAGTTGCTTTCTTGAGCAAGGTGCTAAGTACTCATTCCTGCTGTCTCTGAGAAGCCCAGCCATAATAACTGTTTGAATTCCTGTTAGTGTTTTAAAAATACTAAATTTCTCCTTTTTACAGTTGCAATTAGAGAACATACAAGAAGTCTGTACCTGTTTATCTAGACTTTCTCTTTCATTTTTAATGTCATAAACATTTTTTCTTGTTACTATGTAATCATATAGCAATCAGTTTCAGTATGCGTATAACATTCTTTCAACTGGCCACTTCACAAACTTTTACTTAACCAAATTGGAATAATTAGATATGTAGGCAATTTACAATTCTCCACTATTGAGAAAAATCACCAGCAACACAACAAAATGTTGCATAACTTCCTCAAGCAAATAATACTGCCCTTTTTTGAATTATTTACTTAAACTAGGAACTCAAAAGTGAAATTACTGGATCAAGGACCTTGAATAATTTTATCACTCTTAATGCCCAGTATGGAAAATGCTTCTGATTTTGATTTGACTGAATTTAACAAACTTCAAAACTGCCATGGAATATGATAATACAAATAGGAACTCTATGATCACAGATAATAAACACAGTATCTTCACTTGCTTATAATCCTAAACTTTTGATAGAGAGAACTAGTGGAAATTATCTTCTCTTGATGGCCATGGGCCAGCTCTCAAGTTCTAGTTCTGGTAGTTCAATTAAAAGGGTGTGGATTCCCCTCATGACTTACCTGTCTTAACGAATGATGTCATATATGTGGATATTTTTCCTAGACACAGTATGCCTTCCCTACAATGGAACAGAAATCATTCCAGTGGGTATTTGGAAAATTTGTACAGTATTTCTTTTCATACAGGAGTACATTGGACTAATTTAAATTACTCAGCTACAATACTCTGTTGTATGTATCCTCATTAGCAGCACATTTCATAGTAGTCTCTCTTGCAGGAGAAAATGAAAAGAAGAAAAATACAGCTAGTGTAACACAGTAGACTGTCTCATATTTATCATCCAGTTAACATTAATAAATAGATAAATTGCTTATTGATTTTTTGCCATTCAAGAACTCGTAGTTTAGAGTTAGTAGTTACAGCCTTCCTTTTTTTTTAAGATTCTGTTGTGAGCTGGAGAATTCAGTTACCAAGTTTGGTTCTCATATGCCTGCCCTGTGACCTCACATCAGCCTGTTTGAAGATTTGTGTTTTTGCTTATCCTTATATGGGAAGGCTGCCTGGAGAAGCTATCTGACCAGAATTAGAGGCCCTGTAGCATTTGCAGGAAGTGATTTGTGTAATTAAGTTTCCTTACTGTGGGAATTTGTTCCACAGAGAAGGTAGTGGATTGAAAAACATTTTTATTGACTATAAAATCACCATCATGTTATAGTGCTCAGTGGTCCATATAACAAAGTCCATCTAAACAAGATTGAAATCTATACAGAAACTCATTGCACTGAGTTCCTAATGAGAATGATTAGGGTCGGAAGGTGAGTGCTAGAGTGAATTGATTTATTTTTAAATTCTTAGTGCAACCTTAGTCTGAAATTCTTAAAAGGGTAGGTCGACATATGTTAGGCTAGCCTATCAGGAATATTTACCTGTAGTACTTGCTTGTAATTACATGATTTGTTTTCAAGGAAGTCTTTTTATTTAAGGGCACTTTCAAGACTTCCAGAACAGCATAAGGCACCTGTTACCCTGTTTTCCTCTTAGCACTCAGTTCCTGTAGACACCTGTGATCACAACCCACTGACACTGTTGTGGCCACATGTTGCAGTTTTTATTTTTGCACTTTTATTTGTTCAAATACATGAAAATAGTTTTGAAGGGACATAACTATTTTTTTTGAAAGTCAATGTAATTCATATGAATCATTGCTTATTCGCATGACCTTTTCTTATCAAATTGTAAATTTCTGGGGGGCTTTTATTGCTCCTGGAATGTTTGTTTATTATCAGAGCTCAGGTGCACAAAAGAGAGGAATCATCTAGGAAAACTTTCTCTCTGGTATATAAAACTCATTAAATAATCAACAGGTTTTCTTGTTCTAACTTTAGGCCAGACTTTGGAATTCGAAATGTGGGACAAAAAGATGTTGTGAGCCACGTTTGTGCTTAACAAGACTTCATGGTAGTACATTATTTTGTTGTTCGGCATGCTTAGGGTTTAAGTGGTCCTTTTTACTCTGGCAGAGCCTGGGCAAATGTGTGATTTGAAGTATGTACCTTAATCAGTCTGAGCACTAGTTTCTTTTCATCTGGAGTGAAAATATTAACAGCTGCCTCATAAGACTATTATGAGAATTAAATAACATAAGCAGCTTGGAGAATTTAAAACAAAATTGTGGGATCAGTCAGTATTGCATATTTATTTTGTGTCCAGCCTTGGTGAACAATATATGAGGAGAAAAAAGCAAAATGTATAGCCCCCTACATCCAGGTGGATCATCAACTAACTGAAGAAATGTAACTTCAGCGTGTGAAACAAATTAGCAAACATTGTTACCATTAGTCCTCCTTTACCTATGGTTTCAGTTCTCTTTGGTCAACTGTGGTACAAAATATAATGGAAATTTACAGAAGCAAATGATTCATAAGTTCTAAATTGCCATTCTGAGTAGTAGTGTGATAAAATCTCATGCCATCCAGTTCATCCCATCAGGGATGTGAATCATCCCTTTTTCCAGCTTATACAATGAATATTCTATATGTACTATGTGCTCTATGGCAGGAGGGAGGGGGAGAGAGAACAGCCACATAAAATTTGTTATAGAATATCATTATTATTGTTTTATTGTTGCTCTTATTCACGAATGTGTTAAGCTTCAAACTGGATAACACAGACTGTAGGAAGTTAGAGGGTAAGAATAAAGTATAGACAGAGGACTTCACAGTGTTAGTCTCCCTTTTCTCCTTACATGTCTTTTTTCTTTCATTTATTTTTTATTACATATTTGCAGTACACTGTGATTACACTGATTATGAGGAGTTGATACATGTACATAACACATACATTTTAATTATTTTTTTGTCCCTTTGCCCTCCTCCTCCTTTCCTCCTCTCTTGGTCCCCTTCCCTTTTGCAAAAGATCTGTCTCCCTATTTCCTGTTATCTTTTATTTTTCTCTTTAAATTATTTATGTTTTGGGTTTCTCATGTAAGAGAAATCATGTGCTATTTAAGCTTGTGTGTCTGATTTATTTTACTTAACATTATGGTTTCATTTTCCTACAAATGTCTCAAGTTTTAGGTATCTTCCTGAAAGAGTTATATCAGTTATCATATTAAGTGATACATGAAGACCCATGTTTATAGCAGCACAAATCGTAATAGCTAAATATTGAAAGTGGCCTATATGTCTATGAACAGATGAATGAATAAAGAAAATGTACTATTTATACACAATGGAGTACTACTCTGCCATAAAGGGTACATTTGAGTCTCTTTACACATCTTTACTTTGTGCAAAGCTTAACTCAGCGCTAACATGCTAAGGTTGGAAATTTTCTCTTGGGATTACCTGGGGGGAGTCTTTTCCTATTCCTTTATCATACGATCTTCTTATCTTCTTATAGAATACATACATGGACAACACTAGGTAAAATCCTAGAGCTGACAAAGAAATTTCACTTTGTTTCTTACCTGCTTCTTTCTAGGCAGTGCCACCTTCCACTCCAAATATCTACACTTGTCTGCCGTTCATGTGACCATCACAGTAGTGAATCAGTAGCTGTAGTTTTTCAGGCAGCAAGAGAAGAATTGTATTTTAGGGTAGGATTATGCTCCCAGTGCTCTTTACAGCTCCCTAGATCTACAGATTAAGCCATTTGCGAAGAAATCATAACTGTACTAAATTTTTATGTCTCTCGAAAATAGTATGGACAGGTTGGTTTCATATAAGAAATGGCTATTTAGATAAGGTAATTTAGAACTAATATATGATAGTTAAGAAAGGCCTTTTAAACCCAGAAACTGGGCGTGAACTGTACTTTCTTTTCTGTGACCACCTTATGAACATAGCATTTTTATTTTTAGAAAAAGAAGAAACCTTTAAAGTTCTGCTTTTTTCATAATAGAACCTATTTTTGAAGTTATGAAGGCCTTAACATCTCTTTAGAAATGGTACTATTAATATGATTACGACAGATGTACAACTAAATAGACAATAATGGCAGAGCTTTTTCTCTTTTTAGAGTAGTAGAAGTAGCAATTGTGTTCTCATGCTACCACAATTTGGCATATTAGGAGATCTCCAGGGATCCGGGAGAGGAAGAAGGAAATGAATAGGAAAACTATTAATAATCCTCTTAGCTCAAACTTGTTAATAAAGAAATATGAATTACAGGTTTTATATGGCTGATGGTGACCAGACCACATTTGAAAATATTGCAAAATGGACAAGCTAAAGACAAGGGCCTCTTACTGTGATTGTTCCCTTAGATTAGCAATAGGAAGTTGGTGGCTTGAGGACTCATGGCAATATTCATTTGAAAATGTATATGGAAGGGAGATTCCTCATGGTGGTCTAGAGGCAGAAGCACTCAGGAGACACTTGGAAGATGCTCACCAAGAGCTGCAAGTGCTAGGAAATGGGGGCGAGACTGAGGCAGCAATTCCAAGGTGAAGCTCAACAGACTAATTCCAATATCAATTCCAGTATCGGGGTGTTTAGAAAAAGAACCAGGATCGCCTCTTAATCCAAATTCTGCTTACACTCCAGGTCTGGTGAACTTTCCATCTTGGGAAAAGATCTAACCCTCTTGAGAGTAGCAGCTGCCAGGCTGCAATTGCCACCTGAGCCTAGCAGGCACCTCTCTGTGCCCACTTATCCTAACTCTCTTCCCTCTGGGAGAAAGAGCCCAATCAGAGAAATATTTAAAAGAGAAGGCCTCCTCAGATCAGAGCACTGAGGAAAGTGCAAGCCTGAAAATCCCTTAGAGGGCAAAGACTGAGTGAACCCTAGGGACAAAGGAATAAAGGGCATGGTCCTGCTTAGGAAGCCTGAACCAGGTATTGAGGAATCTGTGGGGCATTGAGAATCTCTGGGGTATGCAGTGGCTGCGACCAGTGTGATCCAAGGGTAGAGAAAAGACACAAGCTATGCCAGAGTAGGCACCCTCCCATAGCTCCCCCAGATTTCACCAAGCTCTATGCCTGTGTGAGAAACCTCCTACCACCCATCCTCCAAACATCACAGAATTCAGCACCCACACTCCACCAAGAGCTGCTGAGCTCTTCACCAATAAAGAAGCACCCCAGAAATACTGTTAAATAATTACTAAAAACAATTTCTGACAATCTCAGATTGTAGAGCCCTGTAGTCATAACTTCTATCAGTGTTCATTAGATTGTCAGTAAAAAATGTGACAGAAGTTGACTATGAAACAAAGCAAAAACCCCACCTTGATTAAGTGGGTAGATTGACACTTGTCTTTCATGAAGATCTTGTGTTTTCCCATTTGAAGTATCATTAGTCAAGTTTTGTTCTTCCTTTAGTATGGGAACATTCATGTTGGCACCTTCTAAAACAGACATCATATTAAAGAATGAAATTTTGTTAAAAAAAAAAAACAAAAAACTTTGACTCCTGCCATGACACACAAGAACACTACTGAAGCTTGTTGGAAGGCAGCTGTTTCATCCAGACAGCGCTTGTTCAATATGCCTGCTTTCTATCTTTGGGGGGAAGAAAACTTTGAGTTTCAAACTTTTGACATGAGTACAGAAGTGACTTGTCTTCTTTGGTTCAAGGTGAAGGTTGTGGCTTACTCTTTGAAGATAACTGAGTTAAATTCCCAGACAGTGCCATTGTTCATATGCAAATGAATTTATGTGCTGAAAAAGTTATCAGTAACTTTTTAACACCATAATTTTTGTAGGAATTTTAAATTCTATTCCTTAGTGAACAATTAGTACATATATTTCTTATTTATTCTGTCCATGTTTTCAGTCACATCTGTTCATTGCATTGCTTCATTTTAAGTTCCAGTAGGAAAATTAGGAAATTAATATAATCAGATGTCCTCTGTTAGGGTGTGTTATAGAGAACATGTTCTTGTAGACATATAAGTGGAACAATAACTCTTTATATGTAAAATATTCTATCTTTGAAATAAACTTAATACCTGAAGTTTTGGACTTATATACATGATCAAATTAAGAAACAATTTTTTTTACATTTCCTGAATATTAAAAGCTGAACAATATCTGTGATTTACCTAACCAAACATATTAGCAAAATATTATTATAACCCATAGTATACAGGCTTATAGAGATGTAGAACACTTTAGGAGGCATGTGTTGTAAGGCAGTCTCAGAGGATGAGAAAAATACTTGTGGTCCAGAGCTGAAGGCTGAGGTAAAGATTATCAGTGAAGATATATGATCATGCCCACTGATACCAGTCCAGGCCACTGTTTTAACTCTACACAGTGCCCTCAGCAAAACATTGCATTAAATAATGTGGAAAAGGCCGAAATATGGCATTTTTTAATAAAAGTCTTCTGCCATTTGTTTACACACACAGGACAGATGATACTCTACCAAGATCATGCATAATCCCTGGCATATTAGATTTGCTAACTCTTCATTTACTCAAAAAATCTGTTGGAATGTTGGGTTCCTGAAAGTCCCATATTAATGGGACATCTTTATATCTACTCAGATTTGTAAATATTTTTAACGATTAACAAATTACTTGCCACATTTCACATCGACTGAAATCCCTTATTCTGTTATAGAGGTTGAAAATCACTGATTTAATTGAACCTTCTGTCAATTGCATTAGAAACTCATATGTATTGAGATTTACATTGATTTTCTTCAAAATTCTGAAGCAAATATATCATTTTGGGGAGTAAAGTTTAATATTATATGCAAATGAGGAAATAGTATTCCCTTTAGAAAATTATCTTGTAGCAACTTATACTGGATTATAACTGATCTTTAAAGTACATTTGAGTTGCGCAAAAGATGCCGAATCACCCCGTTGCAGTCAGGCAGGTCTGCCCACGCCCTACTGAGGTCCCCAGTCGCGTAGAACATGCCAAATCAGCCCGCTGCAGACAGGCAGCCACCTGGTTCCACACTACAAAGACGCAGAGGACACCAGACCACCAGATCAAGGTACTGAGTCCCCCCTGCTCCTGGTCCAGAGGTAGGGGCTTCTGAGCCACTGTCCCATTGCTCCTGGTCCAGAGGAAGGGGCTTC
>NW_004624852.1:7044421-7065690 GCF_000247695.1 Heterocephalus glaber | reverse complement strand
TGATGAATGTCATTATATTGTATACCTAAAATGTACCAATGATTAGAATGAATAATCGATAATGTAAAATAGGAAAAAGAGGTCCAAAGGGGTAGGGGGAGTGGGAGAGGCAGGGGAAAGGCAGGGGAAAGGAAAGAAGGGAAAGGAAAAATGATGAGAAATGGCAAAAATGGAAATAAAGTCTTTGTAAATAGGGAAAGGTGGAGGGCATGAAGGGAGGGCTAGAAATGGGGAAAAAATAAGAACCAAGAGGCATCATGTAAAGGTACAATTCCCAGTGAGAAATGTAATTGTGTTGTATTCCTACAATGTACCAATAAAAGAATTTAATAATAAAAAAAAATAAAATAAAAATAAAGTACATTCAGTTCTCTGACCAAAATAGCTTTTATAAATTCCTTTGTTTTGTAAAAAATTGAGAATGATTTCCTGGGATTATGTGATGAGAAAAAAATATTTACCAAAGTCGCAAACAACTTGGAAATAGTGCAACCTCTGTACATATCTTAGTTACTTTTCTCATTGCTAAGACAAAATACCCAAAGTTAAAAGAGAAAAGGTTTTTTTTGGCTCACAGTTTGTAGAGGTTTTAGTCCATAGTTGGCTGGCTCCAAGGCAGGGTGGCATGGCAGAGAAGCATTGCAGAGGAGAAATAGTCCATGGCAAAGCAGGACAGTCTCCACCCAACAAAGCAGTGAAGCAGCAGCCTGCCCTTCCAGGCCACCTGCCTTTTGGGTGCTGCTACTCACACCGAGGGTAGGGCACCCTTTATCCCAGCATTGTACCCTTAATCTCAGAATCACACACTTAATCTCAGCATCATACACCTTAGATCCAGCCACCTCCAGAAAACCCCACCTATGACCTCAGGAGGCTTTGGGAGGACATCTAGATACAAGCTGTAACACTACATGTATGCATGTGTGTGTGCTGGGGGGTGGGAGGTGTTCATTGTTTGAATTTTGATTCCCATTAGCAGGCCTGCTTCTTTATATATATTTTGATGCTTCTGCCCAGTGTGTCCTTTTACTATAATTCCATGAATAAATTTGCTTACTGATTGTTCTTTTCAGCTCAGAAGTATGAAGTAATGGTTTTAAATATGGGGAAATTACTATGTATAGATCTGTGAACTCAGGTTTTCAAACATACATATGAAAAGAAAAATTATGTTAATTTTACTATTTTCAAAGCTATCTCAGGTATAATATTAATCAAGGAAAAACGATAGAACAGGCACCTATAAACATATCTTAGCAGCACTTGTTAAGCACTAATGAGTGGTAGAATTATGTTCCAAGTTTAGTATTCAGTCAAGCTTAGTCTTCTCATTCAGTTTCTGTCCTGAACAATGAAAACTGAGATGTGAGTGACTTCCAGCTTTGTGTTGCTGTCAAGCAAAAATTCATTTCTGATGACTATGCTTGTTAAAATGGTAAGTCATTTGGAAAGAGTTTGAACAAGGACTGAAACTGAGGCTTGTAAATCATCATAGCTTCCACTACACATACTTTTGAATTAACTACACTTCTTTTTGTTATTGACATGCATCAGCTAACCTTGCTTCAGTATTACTAGATAGGGGTCTTTTCAGTGGGAAAAGGAAAAAATTTGATTAAAAGGACCTATAGGCTATTCTTCAACCCACTTGTTGAGCCAGACAGTAATGAAGAATAAACATATCTATTTTGAAACCACAAATTTTGATACATGTTTGAATTTATTTTCTGCTAGCTCACATACACTGACTTTTGCTGAATTTGAAAAATAAAAATTACAAAAGCTATTTGCTCAGCAATATGATTTCTTGTCCTTTGGGTCTTTCTTAGATTAAGAAGAAACAGCAAGATGTGCTTGGTTTCTTAGAAGCCAACAAAATAGGATTTGAAGAAAAAGATATTGCAGCCAATGAAGAGAATCGGAAGTGGATGAGAGAAAATGTACCTGAAAACAGTCGACCAGCCACAGGGTATCCCTTGCCACCTCAGATTTTCAATGAAAGCCAGTACCGAGGGGTAAGGAAATAATTTTCATTTTGTTTTTTCAATAGATTCCACTAAATCTATCCTGTTTTTACCCTGACCCTCAAACTTGGATGTCGTCATTTTTCCTCTATACAGTAATTTGCCCACTGCTCCCACCCTTAGCAACTGGAGTAGTTTGCATTCTACTGGGAGGCAAACAGATGAGTCATTTGTAAAAAGAGTATTTATAAATGTGTAAATACAAACCTAAACCTAAAGTTGACTTTCTATTTCTTCATCTTGATTCCAACCAGAACAATTATTGCCTCTGGTGTGTCTGGAGAAGCCTCTGAAAAGAAGTTGTCTACTTTAGTTACTTAAATTAAGATTAATTAAGAAGAAGAATATCTTACTTTCTTTTTGTTTGTTTATTTGTTTTGGGGTTTTTTTTTTTTTTTTTGGTATCAGGGATCGAACTCAGGACTTTGCGCTTCTCAGTCAGGTGCGGTACCACTGAGGTAAATCCCTGGCCATTACTTTATTTTTGAAGCTAGTAATATTGGCATGTTGGTGTCAGTAAGGGATTTTCTCAAATTTTTAAGTAGCAAATTGAACTCATGCAAGAAATGAGGGAAGCCAAACCTGTGATATAGGCTTTCAATATGTCATCTCAACTCATTGAATCTTCATTTTAACCAAGGAGTAGTTGCATTCATTCTTAATTTTTCATTCACTGTATATTTAAGTAACTTCTATAGCCTATGGTCATTTTAGGCACCATATACTCCAAAGACATATAAAATACACTTTTGCAGCTGATTGGAAATGAGGTAGGGGAAGAATCATAAATATCTGCAATATTTAGAGGGATGGTACAGTATAGAAACTATATATAAGAGCTATAGGAATTTGGAGTAAAGAAATACTTATAATGCAGGGTTCTCCAGTTTAGCGTGGCTGAAAATGTATGTTTATAGAGGTACCAGTCTAAATCCTCTTACCTCATAGATTTCTATAAGAGTAAGAATGCCATGTTTTGATATTGAGTCTTTATGTGACAACTCAGAACAATTAAGGGACGAACAGGACAGAAACAGGAAAGTTCGTTGGTGCAAAATATTTTCTCTCTTAGTTTGTCAGTTACAAGGAGGAGCATGGAGATTTCAACTTTTACTCCCAACAAGGCAATGTGCAAGGATATACTCTATATAAAGTGAAGGGGCTTAGGCTGTTTTAGAATATGAAATTTCTACCAGTTGCAAATCTCAGGGACTGGAAGAGTCATCTAAAGTTAGCCAGTCAAATTTAAACCAGCATGTTGTTGTGACCTCTCTTTCTATAAATTTTATTTTTTAAAACTGACACATAATTGCATACATCTTGATAGGGTACTATGTGATATTGTGATAAATGTATATACTGTGTAATGTCCAAATCAGAGTAAACATAGCTATTTCCTCAAGAATTATCATTCTTTGTCATAAAAACATTCAAAATATAAAGAAATGTGGCATTTATGCACGATGAAGGGCTTCTCTACCATAAGAAAGGATAAATTTGAGTCATTTGTAAGAAAATGGTTGCACTTTGAAACCATAATATTAAGTGAAATAGACCAGATATACAAGCTTAATACAGTTCCCTTATATGAGCAACCCAAAATTTAAAAGAGATAGATAATAGGAAGTAGGGAGGTAGTTCTTTCTCACATGGAAAGTAGATCAAGAGATGGAGGGAGGGGATGGGGGAAGGGGATAAAAAGAGAATTAAGACTGAGGATTTAGCTCAGTGGTGTCGCAGCCTGCTGCGCAAGTGCAGGGACCCAAGTTCGATCCCCAGTACCAAAAAAAAAAAAAGAGAATTAAGATGTGTTATGTACATATACCAACTTCCCACAAGGAATTTAATCATTATGTACTGCAAACGTGTACTAATGAAAAAGAGAAACTGGGAAAAATTCCTACTTTTACCTCCTTTAAAAATAAACAATATGCTATTATCTCCTTTTGAAGCAGCAATTTCAATTATTTGAATTTGAAAATAAATACATTTGAATTATAAGTGTTCATTTGAGAAGCCACATTTATTTAGTTTACTTCTCCCTGAGAAGCCACACTGCTGGAGAATGGAGTGTGCTATGTAATAAGGCAAGTATCACTGAGAAATGAGAAGATTGAAATGAAGGCGTGGAAGTGAGACTCAAGTAATGAAAACATGTTTGTTAATGGAAAAGGAATCCAACCTCTATTGAGTGCCTGCTTTGTGTCTGGCACAAAGGAGTTTAACGATCACAATTAATACTTTTAATTTTATAAATTCTTAGGATAAAGAGCATAGAGCAATTATTTATTGAAAATGCATATGTCAATGATTTGCTATATTCTTTTATTATATTTTTAGTATATGTGCTGCCGAAGTGAGCACGATATTCTTTGTAATCAGCTCTCATACCAATCCCATGAGAATAGGTATTGATAATTCCACTTTGTAGATAAATCATATGAGGCTTAGAAAAGGTCAGCTGGTTTCCTAAGTCTCAAAACTAGTAATCAGTGATGTAACTAGGATTCAAACCTAGATATGCCTTACTCTGAAGCTCCTATTCTCTTAATGTTGATTTTCCTGTTTACTTAGATATCACTTCTTTATTCTTTTCTTGCTCTATTCTGTATTATTGGAGGATTACCTCTCATTATTGCATTTCCCAGCCTCTGTTGTCAACTTGCTTCCTATTGGGTTTGGACAGTATTGGGAGGCACTGGTCGGAAGACGGTAACACAGGAGGAGGGAGAAACCAAGGTATATCACCCTCTCTTGTTTCTGGAGGTGTATGTGACAGTGGTTGCGTCTTGTTTGTGCTATCGACTATCACATGTCACACAGTTCGTAGGCTCTGTAACACATGCTTCTTAACTTTCTCCTTTACATTTAGTTTTGGTAGCACATTCTGGTATTGCTGATCTCTGAGTTAACACACACGCTCTTATATGACTCTCATCTCCATGACAGTTTATAATTAGCACTCCCTACTAATTCCCTTTACTCACCTGTCTCAGGGTTTCTAAAGTTTGGCACTACTTACATTTTAAGTTGACAGTTCTTTGTGGTAAGGGTTTTCCCTGAGCACTGTAGGATCATTAGCAGAATCTCTAGCTGCGATCCACAAGAGGCCATAACTCCTCAAGTTGTGCACAACTGAAAATTTCACCAAACATTGTCAGATAACTCCCGGATAGAAAATTATATTCTGTTGAATGCCACTAAACTATATCTTCTTTAATTTTTATTTTTATTAGTACTTGTTTGCAATACACAGTGATTACATTCATTATGGGGAGTCGGTACATGTACATAATACAGCTTAATACATTTTACATTCTCCTTTCCTCTCCCTTCTCTCCATCTATTGGTCCCCTTAACTATTTTTTCTTTGTTTAATATTTTTTTACTGTTATTAGTACATTTGTAATATACAATGATTAGAGTCGCTGAAGGGAATTGGTACATAACACATTTCAATTCCCTTCTTTATCCCCCTTCTCTTCACACCCTTTTATTTTTCCAGCATCAGATTCATTTATCTTAAAAGTCCTTATCTATCATTGTGTTTCCCATAATTTATCTCTATTATTTTGGTCTTTAATTTATTCATACTTTGGGTTTCTCATATAAGAGAAACTATGAGGTACTTATGCTTGTGTATCTGACTTAGTTAACTTAACGTTATGGGTTCAAGGTGCATACATTTTTCTAAAAATGACTCACGTTTATCCTTCTTTATGACAGAGTAGTATTCCATTGTATATAAATACCACACTTTCTTTATCCATTAATCTATTGATGGATATATGAGCCACTTCCAAGACTTAGCTCTTAAAAATTGTGCAGCTATAAACATTGAGTTTACATGGATCTCTGTAATGTGATATCTTTTAACTCTTTTTAGGAAGATATCTAGAAAGGGAATAGCTGGTTCAAATGAGATTTGTAGTTTTCCATTTTGAAGGATCTCCATGTTGATTCCAATAGTGGTTTTGCTAATTTACATTCACAACAATTCCTTCTTCAGAAGGATTCTTTTTTCCTCTATACCCTTGACAACATTTGTTATTATTTGATTTCTTGGTGATAGACATTCTTTCTAGAGAAAGATGGAATCTCAGTGTTCTTTTAATTTGTATTTCTGTAATGTCCAGAGATGCTGAACATTTTTTCATGTATTTATCTTTTTCTGAGAAGAGTATATTCATTTCATTTGACAAGTTTTTGATTTGGTCTTTTATTTGGGGGGAATTTAACTTTTTCTTCTTTATACTTCTAGATATTAGTCATCTGAGGGATAGCTGACAATTTCTCTTCCATTTTGTAGGTTGTCTCTTCACTCTGTTGGTTGTTTCTTTTGTTGTGCAGAAGCTTTTTTAGATTATGAGATTGACACACTGCCTTCTGTGCTAAGGAGGTGGCAGCTGTGCAGAAGCTTTTTAACTTGGTGTAATCCCACTTGTTAATTCTTGATATTATTTCTTGTACAATCAGGAGTCTTTTTCACAAAATCCTTGCCTATGCCTATGTCTCCAAGAGTTTTGTGTCTTTTGTCTTGTAGCAGATTAAGTGTTTATGTGTTAATACATAGGTCTTTGATCCATTTTGGTTTTATTTAAGTATATGGTGAGAGATATGGGTCTAGATTAAATCTTCTGCATGTGGATAGGCAATTTTCCCAGCACCATTTTGACTGCATTGTATGTTTTTTTTGGCTCATTTGTCAAAGATCAGACAGCTAAATGTGTCAGGGGTTGTTTTTGCATTATCTATTTTGTTCCATTGATCCACATGTCTGTTTTTGCACCAGTACCATTCTGCTTTTACCACTGTAGCTTTGTCATATAATTTTGAAATGTGAGATTGTGAGGTCTCCTGCTTTGTTTTTGTTATCCAGGTTTGCTTTTCCTATTTTCGGTCTCTTCTGGTTCCAATTTTAGGAGTTTTTTTGTAGTTTTATGAGGTATGTTGTTGGTATTTTCATTGAGATTACATTAAATCTGTATATGTTTTGGAAATGTGGGCATTTTGACAATATTTATTTTGCCTATCCAGGAATAGGGGATCTTTCCATTTTCTTTTGTCATCTTGAATTTCCTTTTTCACAGTACTATATTTTTTGTTATTGAAGTCTTTCACTTTATTTGGTAGGTTAATCCCTAAGTATTTAATTTTTCTTCACTTGATCTTAGCCAAAAGGCCAAGAAGCAATTATATTTAATTTTTCTTAAAGCTATTGTGAGTGGTATTATTTCCTAATTTCTTTCTCCATGGGTTCACTTACTAGTGTGCAGAAACACTATTGATTATTGTCTGCTGATTTTCTGTCCTGCCTTGCTGAATTTATCAGTTTTAGGAGTCTTTTGGTAGAATGTTTTAGTACTTCTATATAAGGGATCATATTGTCTGTGAATAAGGATACTTTGAACTTTACCTTTCTTATATGTATCTCTTTTATTTCATGCTCTTCCCTGATTGCTGTAGCTGAAGTATCAAGTACTCTATTGAACAGGAGTGGCAATAGTGTATATCCTAGTCTTATTTCTCATTTTAGAGGAAAAGCTTTCAGTTTTCCTCCACTTAACATGATGTTGGCAAAAGCTTATAATAACTGGCTTTTATCAGATTGAGATGAGGTACTTCTATATCTATTCTCTTAAGGGTTTTGAAAAAAAATTTTATTTTATTGGTACATTTTAGGTATACAGTATAATCACATTCATCATTGGAAATTTGGACTTTTACATAATCTCTCTTGGTTCTTATTTTTTCCTCTTCCCCTGCCCTCCCTTCAACCCCTCCATCCCTCCCTATTTACAAAGACTTTGTTTCTATTTATTCATTTTCTCATATTAATTCCATTCCCTTCTTTCCTTTCCCCTACCCCTCCCACTTCCCCTTCCCCTTTGCCCCTTTTCTTCCTATTTCACATTATCTATTATACCTTTTAGTCCTTATTTACACTTTTAGTTTCTCACACGAGATAAACTATTTGGTATTTACACATGTGTGTCCTTTTTATTTCACTTAAGAGTATTGCCTCAATGTGCATCCATTTAGCAATAAATGTCTCTAATTTCTTATTTTTTATGGCTGAGTAGTACTCCATTTTATTAAAAAAAACACATTTTATTTATCCAGTCTCCAGTTGATTGGCAATTGGGCTGCTTCTAAGTTTTAGCTATTACAAATTGTGCTGCCATGAACTTGGATGCACATATATCACTGTGGTATGATTCTTTTAATTTTTTGGGGAAGATACCCAGCAGGGGAATAGCTGGGTCAAATGGGACTTCCAGTCTTAGTTCTTTGAGGTATCTCCATACTGATTTCCACAGTGGTTGCACCAGTCTACACTCCCATCTGTTTTTTTAATCACGAACAGATGTTAAATTTTGCTAGACTTTTTCTGCATCTGTTGAGATGATCATGTGCTTTCTGTCCTTGCTTCTGTTTAATGTGGTATATTACATTTATTGATTTGCTTATTTTCAGCCATCCTTGCATCCATGAAATGAAGCCTGCTTGGTCATGATGATGATTTTTTTGATGAATTATTCCATTATGCTGACTAGTATCTTATTAAGGATTTTTAAAATGTTTATTAAAGAATTTGGCCTGTAGTTTTCTTTCTTAGCTGAGCCCTTGTTTGTGTTGGAATCAAAATAATTTTAGCTTCTAGAAATGAGTTTCGTAGTACTCCTTCCCTTTTAATTTTATTAAAGAGTTTGAGGCATATTAGCATTATATCTTTACTGAAGTTCTTATAGATTACAGCAGTGAATTCCTGATGTCCTGGACTTTTCTCGGTTGGTAGGTTTTTTTCATGACTGCCTCAATTTCATTGCCTATAATTGATTATTCAGGGTTTTTATCTTCACAATTCATATCTATTGAGGAATCTATTTTTTCTGGATTTTCCAATTGGAGTACAGATTTTCTACATAGGTTACCAATAATTTTCAGGATTTTGGCCATGTCTGTTGTGATTTTCCCTTTTTTGTTGCTAATTGCATTGATATGGATCTTTTCTGTTTCTGGTAAGATTGACTAAGGGTTTATTTTCTTCATTCTTTGAAAGAAGCAGCTTATCGATTGATCGATACCTTGTTTATAAATCTAAATTTCATTAATTTTTGCTCAGATCTTTATAATATCCTTCCTCGTACTTGGTTTGGATTTGAATTCTTCTTGTTTTTGTACCATCTGTTCACGCACCATTGGGTTATTTGTTCTAACTTGCTCTGTTTTTCTGATGTGGGAGTTCACAGCTGTAAACATCATTCTTATAACTGCTTTCCATGTGTCTCATACATTCTGGTATATTTATCGGTATTATTTGATTCTAAGAACTGCCTTCTTCTTTGAATTTTTGTGACCCACTGATTGTTCAAGATTGTATAATTTAATTTCCAGAGGTTTGCATAAGTTCTGATGTTTCTTTTGCCATTGATTTCTAACTTCATTGTATTGTGATCTAATAATATGCATGGGAAATTTTCAGTCCTTTTGTTCTTGTTTAAGTATGCTTTATGGACTAGTATGTGGTATATTTTGGAGAAAGTTCCATATGTCGCTGAGAAGAATATGTATTCTGTTGTTGGGTGGCACACTCTTTGTAAAAATCCATTAAGCTCATTTGTTCAGTGTCATGGTTCAACTTTGATATTTCTTTTTTGACTTTATAGCTAGTTGATCTATTTGTCATGACATTCACATATTCCCCACTATAATTGTGTTGATGTTTATATTATCTTTTACAACCAGTGGTGTTTGTTTTATGAAGGTGAATGTATCCATGTTTGGTGCATATATATTTATAATTTTTATTTTGTCTTGATGAATGTTCCCTTAACCACGAGGTGCTGACCTTGTGTGCCTTTTTTGATCATTTTTGGCTTGAACTGTGTTTGTTTGAAACTAATATAACTATTCCTCCTTGTTTCTGGGTTCCCATTGCATGGAATATTGTTTTTCATCCTTTGCTTTTTAGTTTGTGAAGTTTTTTTTTTTTTTTGACTAAATGTGATTTCTTGTGCACAGCATGCCTTTGGGTGTTGTTTATTGATACAGGTTGCCAATATGTTTCTTTTGATTGGGTAGTTAAGATCATTCATATTGAGAATTGTTACTGGAAGGTATTGACACATTCTTGTCACTACATTATTTTTTGTCGTGAATTCCTTTTCTTCTAAACTGCTCACCATACCTGATGTATTCATTCCTTAGATATTCGACATTTTTAGCTTCATTGTTTCTAGAATATCCTTGAGAATTTTTTGGATTACTGGTTTGGTGGTCATGCATTTCTTAAGGTGCTCTTTGTCATAGAAAGACTTGATTTCTCCATTAATTTTGACAAATTGTTTTGCCAGATATGTCAATATGAGTTGGAAGGTTCTTGTACTTTAAGGCTTGAAACCCTTCACTCCAAGCTCTCCTGCCCTTTAAGATTTGTGTTGAGAAGTCTATTATAATTCCAATGGGTTTACCTTTATATGTGGTATGTTGCTTTTCTCTAATAGCTTTTAAAATTCTGTCCTTGTATTGGACTTTTAGAATTTTGACTCTGATATGTCACTTTCATTAATTTTGGAACATGAAGATGCATTGTAATTGGCCCAGCATCCAATACTCTGGAAATGAAACATAGTAATGTCGATTACACAAAGACAAAGCAGATATTGGCATAAGGTAAAAACCAATTAATAGTAACAACTATGTCACCCTTACA
Organism: Heterocephalus glaber; assembly: GCF_000247695.1. Next base: position 7,054,950 of record NW_004624852.1, on the reverse strand, counting down.
CTATCTATCAACAATATTAAAGTCAAAGACTACTGGATATTGCCATACCATAAGAATCAATGAAATCTACCACTGTACCACCTTTAACAATAGAAAAGAGAACTGTAATTATAATATAGATACAAGACAAACCAAATACAGTAAGTATTTGACTTACAAATGAGTTCCATTCCTGGAGAAAGTTTGTAAGTACAACAAAGTGAGTCTTACACACTTCTGACACAAATATACAATGTATATTGCTTAGTACTTCCTGGCAGTCCCCTACAGATCACCACTGCTTTTTCTCTTGCTTCCACTCTGGTCTCTGATTGAGCACTGTACTACTGTATACTATTGCACTGTACAGTAAACACATGATAACACAATGGTGATAATATCCAACAGACATGTGGATACTTCTGCAATTTCTTTGCATCTATGAATGTTTGTAATACGAGATCTGTTTGTATCTGTGAAAGTTCTCAACTCAAATATTTCTAAGTTGGGAACTCACTGTATTGACATACAGTAAAATCTATTAAACACAAGAATTATACAACCATTAACAATAAAAAGAATTCAATAATAATAACATAGAATCAACTAAGAAATATTAATAAAGCTTAATAGTAATACTAGTGTGTTTGAATGGTTTCTTCCCAGTTTCTGTGTTCCTCTGTGTATCCCAAGTCAGGGTTTTCTGTACTTTGCTTTATGTTCTGTGGGACTGTGAGGTACCCACTCTGGTTTCAGAGGCCTCATTCTGTACATGCCACGTGGTGGCAACCATCTAAGCTGAGGCATATCCCTGATCACATTGGCAGATAAGGAAAGCAAACAGACCACTGAGCTCTGTGTTGGATGCAAGCCCTAGAGTGGGGAAAGAGCATCAAGCAGTCTGCTGGACTTATTGCCAGCACTTCTAGACCCAGCCCCTCTAAAACACACTCATGACCAGCCTAGCTTCTCAGGTCAGACGGCAGGAACCCTGTGTCCTTTCCAGCTTAAGCTTCACCTTCTCAGGGAGTCTATATCTAGCCTACACCCTTTTGATGATTGTCTGTTGTGGCCATCTCCCACCCAGTCACTATGGTAAGATAACCCAAGAAACTTTGAAGTATATAATTGTTCTGTAGCTGTTCTATAGCTGTCTTTAAACAATTATCTCCTTCCCCAAATTGCTCTTGATTAAACACTCAAATATGTGGGCCCTGCACTGAGTTTGTTCACTGGCTTTAGCTTGCCATGTGGAAGAAGTTAATTTCAGAGGAAAACCCCATGTTGTTTTTGCAGTTCACAATAACTGTGGGCTTTTATTGGTACTAGCACTGCTGGCCTGGCCTGATGGTTTCTTCCTGAAGCTGCCAAACCTCTTTGAGCTTACTTTGTGTTAGTAGAGACATGGCCCCTCCCAGGGACCTGGGGTTAGCTTCCCAGGCTCCTTCATTCTTTTCTCTGCATTATCCTCCATTGTCAGGATTCTTTTTAGTTTCTAGTTTTCCTGTAAGCTTGCTCCTGATTCGTAGACACATAATTCCTTTTTTGTCTTCACAAAATTGTTGTTTTCCAGGTGATTTGATTCCAGGTCCCAGAGATGCTATATTTGAACTATGGCTTAGAATCTTATTTCCTGAGTGGAACATAATAGAAACTACTAGCCTGCCTACATATGTGAGGCTCAGCTATAGAAGATACAAAATGTGTAAGAATAATCTTTGTTCTAAAAGAGCTTATGCTATGTATATGAGGAAGTGAAATACATTTTCATATAATGATAATATACTAATAATATATGGTGAAATATATTCTGGATTAATGCTATTGGAATGTCATAGATGCAAATAAATTAATTTTTCTTTTTTTCTGAAAGATAGTTCCTATAGATAGTAAAAACTATGTCATAGTCTGTTTTGTGTACCCTTACATTTCTAACACCAAGAACAGTGCTTAGTATATAGTATGTGCTCAATAAATATTTGTGGAATATGTGAATTTATTTGACTTAATTAAAAAACATGTTTTCTTCGCTCAGATTCACAAACCTGTTCGTGTTTCCTATGGCTGGAACCAATGAATAATCATAGAATTTGACTATAAAATACTTAAAATAGAAGCAACTGGACTACCCTATATAGAATTACATGATAAGATTTGAATACAGTTGAAGACTTACTTTCTTTCACATGAATCAGATGACTGACACAAGTTATTTTAGTTGTTTTGTGATAAAAAAAAATACCTATTTGACTCCTTGATTGTTTTAACTAGTATTTTGAGGTTATTTCCAAATGTAAAGTGTAAATCTTGCTATATATGATTTGACTACATTGGTTTATCAGTTATCTACTTCAGCATAGAATTGGTGTCTAGATCCGGTTAGTTTCACTTTTGAATGGTGAATTCAGGGGAAGTAAGAATATGCTTTGTTACCACCAATCTATGCTCTACTTCTATGAGCTCAATTTTCTTAGATTTTACATGTGAATGAGAATATACAGTATTTGTGTTTCTATGATTGGAATATTTCATTTAACTTAACATCTTTCAGGTTCATCCATGTCACAAATGATGGAATTTCTGCTTTTTTTGGGTTAAATAATATTTCATTGTCTCTATATATTGCATTTTCCTTATCTATCCATCAATTAAAGGATAATTCACTTATTTATATTTCTTGGCTATTGTGAATAATAATGCTACCATGAAAATGGGAGTGTAGATGTCTCTTCCATAGGATGATTTCATTTCCATTGGATATGTACTCAGAAATGAGATCATTTTTTCATACAGTAGTTCTATTTTAAATGTTCTGAAGGACCACCTTCTGTTTTAATGTTTAAGTCCATAATGGTCACACTAATTTACATTTCCACCAAGAGTGCACAAGGTGTTTTTAAAAATTTTTCCACATCTTTATTAGCACTTGTTATCTTGAGAAAGACTCATTTTTTATATGCCCATTGGCCTTCAATGTACAATATCTTCTTTTGGAGCATTTCTATTCCAATCTTTTGGTTCAATTTTAAATTGGTTAAATCTCATTTACCTTTCATTTGCATTTTTCCAGAATAGCTTTCCCTACTCCTTTTTCTGTCTTTAACTTGTCACAATCAGTTTGGTTAAATATACAAATACACATATTTTCTTTAATGGGTAATTTTGTCTGATTTATATGCTATTTTTACCACATTCCCTAACATACAGATACATTCCTCATGCCATTTTTAATTGAATGTTTTAATTTCAGTCCATAGAGTTAACTTTTTTGGCTTATATTTTTCTGTGAATTTTAACACAGTCATGGATTTGTGTAACCAGTGCCATAATCAAGATACAGAAACATTAAAAAAACTCTTTCATGTTATCCTTTACATTTACACTCTGTACCCATCCTTAAAACCTGGCAAACAATGATCTGTTCCCATCAGTATAATTTTGTCTCTTTGAGAAGGTATAAATGGATTTATATACTGTTTAACTTTTTGAGACTGGCCTCTTTCAATTTAATGCACTTGAGATCCACACAAGTTGCTGCATATATCAACAATTTGTTCCTTTAATTGCCAAATAGTATAACACTGTAAATATGTGTTACAGTTTAACTACTTTCATTGATAGACATATTTATGGGTTCCAGATTTTGGCAATTATGACTATGGTTACTTTAAACATTTGCATCCAGGTTTTATATGAACAACAACTTTCATTTCTCATGGATAAATACCAAGGAATCTGATTACTACATCATATGGTAATTATATTTTTAATTTATAAGAAACTGCCCAAATGTTTCCAGATTGACTTGCCACTTTATATACATTATATATATATATATATATATATATATATATATACTCATTCCTAATACACAGTATCCTTTTTTATTAATTATATCCTTTTTAGCTCTTGGTATTGTCAGCTTTGTTTCTTTCTTTCTCTTTACTAAGTACCTAGGACCTTGAACATGTTATGTGCCACTGAGCTATATTCGCAGCCCTAATGTTTAAAAAAACAATCTAAAGATGTGTCTTGATATCACTTGGCAATTTTAATTTGCATTTGCTTAACAGCTAATGACACTGAACATGTATTCATGACTACTTGCCATGCTTACAACCTATTTAAGTGTCCTTTTAGTTCTCAGTCACTTAATTGAGCTGTTTATTTTTCATCTATTAGGTTTTGTGAGATTTATTTATTCTGGATGCCAGTTCTTTGCTACATACATGTTTTGCAAATACTTTCTTCCAATGTATAACTCGTTTTTAAAATTCCCTTAACAGTTGTTGTAGTCTGGGTTTGCAAGGGAATAGATTTAATACAGGACACACAAATTATAGGATTATTTTATAATAATCACCCAAATAGTCAGATACAGAGGAGTGCAAGAGATCTGTCCACACGCTAGAAACCTGAACATGAGGCCTGTATCCCATGGCAGTGTCCCGCTCAACTCCAGCTAATGGCCTAGAGCCCAAGGCAGTGTCCTCCACGAGTCCAGCCAGAGGCCAAGAACCCATTGCAATGTCTCATGCAAGTCTACATCAAGAATCTGTACTGGGAAGGCCCAAAGCCAGTGGTGGAAGCTAGAAGGTCTTCACAGGCAGGGTGAAGGATCTGTGCCACCAGGCTGAGGGATCTGCACTGGAGCCAGGAAGCGATGCTAAAGGTGAAGACCAGAGCTCCCCTGATGACAACAGCAACCATCCCTAGTGATAGTGAGGACTCGAGCTCCTCTGACAATGAGAACAGCTGAATTTGTATCAGGAAAATCAGCCATGGCAAGCTTCTCCAGGAAAATCAACAGCATACAGTCTTCCCCTCCAGTTCTCCTTTTATGGTCTTGGCAACAATTCTCAGGTGGGGCTTCCATACCCAGAATCATACTGACTCATTTCAGCTGGGGATTCCAGGTTGACCATTAGTTAATCCACCACAACAGTGTCCTCATCCTCCACAAAGCAAATTTTCTTTTTATTGTGTGCTGAAAGAAACTAAGTATGGAGGAAATAACCATTCTGATGTTTTTTGGGGGGGTAGGATTCAAATTTTAGGCATCATCATCAGCTTGAGAGGCTCTGAACTTTTTATCTTTGTATCTTCAAAGTGTCAAGAAAAGAAAAAGTATTCAGAAAGAACCCTATAATTGATAATCTGTTGGGAAGACATTCTCTAGAGAAGCCACAATTCACAAGGTTTTTTAACTTTAACAAATCAGCCCAAATGTCAAGCTTCTCTCTCTCGCTGTTTAAAAATCAAACAAATTAAGTTGAGGAGTAGACAATGCCAATATATTCAATTTTGTTCATGATTGTTTGTAAGTGACAAATTTAGGTAAGTCTGTTCGTTAGTTTTGTAGAAGGTTTGGTGCTGTAGAGAATGACAGTGGGAAACCTAACCAAACTCAGTTGTGTAAGGTTTCTCTTGGATTCCAAAGGCTGAAACCTCTCAGTGGTTTGGTTGTTCTTTTGGTCACATTTCATGAACATTTCATTTTGTTGTTCAAAACATGGCACAGACTCACCATTCTTCTGGATTTGGTCATATAAAGTTAATATATGGTCTACTGTAGAATATGAGGAAATCTATATCCAAATAAATAATGAAAGAGCAATGTGGGGAACCGGAATAACAGTTTACCACTAGAAATCAGCAGTCTCTTACTGGGAAATAGTTGGCAGGTTTGAGTAGTGGAGAAAGCTCCAAGCAGATGTAAATGCTATGTGATACTGAGTAAAATTTTTTGCCATTTCACAGTAAAATACACCCAGTGAGAGAGAACCAACCAGAGACCGATAGATCCACACAGGAGTTTATTACCGGCCGGGACCCCAGCCGAGCATCGGCCTCAGAGCCTGGACTGGGGGGAGATTAACATATTTTATACACCTTTGAGGCCAGCAGTTTCTAGACCCCCCTATGGGATAGAACTAGTAAAGCAAGCAAAAGGTACAGAAGCGGAATGTCCTGCTGTTAGAACATTTGTAAAACAATAGTTGATTAATTGTTTCTAAGAGACTCTAAGGGGAGGAGGTTTCTAAGCTTCCTCCTTTTGAGTTCATCTAAAGGGCAGGCAGGTGGGTTGTTCAGCAGCAATATGGAGTCTTTCTTGCTAACTAGGGTCCTTCACTTCTAACCCACATTAAATGCTATCCAGGGGCCATGTCTTTTGACTACTTTTTCCAGAATTCTAGGATTATTGAAAGTAGCCTGTCTTCCCTCAGTGAGACAACTCATCCTATCCACCACTATCCTGTCCTTTGTTGATTCCACATTCCTAACTCTTTTGCCTTCTTTTCATCAAGGACTATGATGCCTTCTTTGAAGCCCGAGAAAATAATGCGGTGTATGCCTTTTTGGGCTTGACGGCACCGCCTGGCTCAAAGGTATGGTTTTTTTCCTCTTGCTTTATAATTTATTTTATTGCTGCTGGGCTTTTAAATCAGTAAAATTTCTACCTTTATTAAATATTCAGATTAAGTCAGGGGGAGTTCATCATAGCTAATAGTCCCCTTCTGCATACACTTCATCCTAAGCAGGGTAGAAATATGTGCATAATCACAATAAAATTATAACATATGTGTGTAGGAAGTGGTAGGTGAACTGACTTCTTCATCAGGCAATCCAACACAGTTAACATTACCTATTCAAAGGTGATTTGGAGCATTAAAGACTATTATTTCAGTTGTTATGCACAGTTCTACATAGACAACAAGCATCCTACAACATTTACTGTCTTTGTGTGAAAGCAAATGATAGATTCATCCATTCAAGTTAACTAAGAGCATTTTGAGTTACAAACTCGTCACTAAATTGCTAGCTAACTTAGGGAATATTTGCTACCAATACAAATTAAATTTTCAAGTGGCAGTGTTCCTAGGGGAACCAAAAAAGAAAGAAAGCAGAAACGAAATTGCCTATTTAATGAAATGTCTTAAAACTGTGGATTTAAGTATGCCTTTACCTTTTGCAATAGCTCTTCTCAGTCTGGGCATGGTGGTGCACACCTGTAATCCCAGCACTCAGGAGGCTGAGGCACTAGGATTGGTTCAAGTTAGAGACAAGCCTTGACTGCACAGTGAATTCAAGGCCAGCCTGGACATAGCAAGATCCTGTCTCAAAAAACCAAAAAAAAAAGAACCAAAACAAAAACAAAACAAAAAATAGATCTTCTCCACACAAGCTGACTTAATCAAAATGTGTGTTCCCTGCTGTGTGCTCTTAACACCTGATTTTACTTAGATTATTCAAACTCCACCTCCTGTGGCGACCCTGTGTTTTTACTAGATGCAGTGTGCTAACATTGTGTTTGTGTCACTGTGATTTTTTTTCTTTGACAAAATTTCTTTTTCCAAGGATAAAATGTTATATTTTAGATTTTGTATAATTTGAGTTATAAGAAAATTTAGGTAAGGCACCTTTGGTTAAATAAGCTAATAAGACCAAAATTAAGTCATTGAGTTTAGTGCAGATTAGAGGAGGTATGAAAGAAATAATCTAGATAATCTGTTTCCTGTGGCTGATGACTCTCATTCAGTTAAAATTGGGATTTGTTCATTCACTTATTCATTTATCAACAATTTGAGTGTCAAGCATTAAGATTAATGGTGGGGCAAATAACCAAATGTAGCACACTTCTTACATTCTAAGTGTTTATAACCTTGAGAAGATGTGTTTGCAAATAATTATTTAACAAATACAGCTATGTATAATTTTAATTTAAGACATACTGTGGTAAATTCTATAAGATAGTGTAAATAAAGACTTGTAAGAGTTTAGAAGAACTAATCATAAATTCCTACTAAGGAGACTGTAAAAGCTTTCACCGAGTAGTGGCATTGGAGCTGTTGGAGAGCCTTAAATAATAGTGATGCTAAGGCATGTTTCACAGAGACAGCAACAGAAACCACTGCATTGGGGGGTGGCTCTACATAATTATATATTCAGGGAGCAGAGTGTGATACAATGTGACTTCAAAACAGAAGACATTAATAAAGGATGTGAAATTAGCTAGCTAGGCTGGAACCAGATTATGATTGCTGTCCTGGATAGTTTTAACTTTATCCTACAGACATGCAAAACGCATGATGGAGAATACGGAAAAACAATGATACAATTTCAGTATTTTAAGTTGTGATTTAATCTGAAAGAACAGTGGAGATTATGAAGGATTGGAAAAAGGGGAGCTGATAGATCCAGCTAACCAGACAGGTCTGGAAATGACAATGGTCATGTAGGATGTACTGATAATAGGGATATTTTGAATGTTAATATTTAATATGGTTTTTCCAAGACTAAAGGTAACAAATTTGATGTCAGATATTATTTTTCTATTGTTCAGCTCAATTTTCAATTTTCGCCCTTTAACGGGACAGTGAGCTAAAAAAAAGAACTAGCTGAATAGAGTATATCAAATAAGAAATGCAACTGTAAAATACACATTGAAAAAGTACATTGATGGTAAAAGAAATGTGGTAAAATGAAATACAATTTTCATCTGTGAGATTAACAAAAATTAAATGAAATAATGCTTGGTATTGAAAAGAGTACATTGAAACATAAGGAAAAAAGGAGTACTACTTTTAAAGCAGAAGGGGAATTATGTATCAAGAACTTCAAAAATATTTATACTTCTTTACCCACTTTCCTCTTGGGTATGACATTTTGATGAAATAATCCTATACATGAAAAAAAGCCTTATTAATAAAAACATGAATAAAATGTAATTTATAATCTTAAATTATAAATAAGTTAAAACTTTAACAGGAATGTCAACTAAATGAAATCGCTAACTAAATGAACTTAATAGACAAAATTGTAAATGAAAGTATTACGTATATTATGAACTTTGGAAAAAATTAGATGTTCAACAAAAAATAATTTATCCACTCAATGAATTCATAGTATTATGAAAGAATGATACACTACCCCAAACCTCCCCTATCAAAGGTCTCACTTTCCATGGTGTTAGTCACCAGTGGTCAACTACGCTATGAAAATGTTACTGTAAAATTCCAGAAATAAATAATAAACTTTAAATTGCCATTTTGAGTAGTGTGATAAATTATCTCAGCATCTTCCCCATCCTATCCAGGACATGAATCATTCTTTTGTCCAATTTATCTATTCTGTATGTACTAACTGAATCGTGGCAGTAGCAAGAGAAGGACAACATTTACATAATTTTGTCAGTATATTGTTATAATTGTTCAATCACTAGTTATCATTGTTAATCTCTTACTGTTCCTAATTGATAAGTTAAAATTCACTGTAGGTATGCTTGTACAGGAAAAAACATAGTATATGTAGGGTGTTGTACTATCTATAGTTTCAGGCATCCACTAGGAATATACCCTGTACGGATAAGAAGGAACTAGTGTAGTTTGTGAAAGAATGTATTAAAATGAGTTACAGAATTGTTTCTATAGGATCATTTTCTAATTATATTTAAAATTCATGCATAAAACAAAAAAGAGTCTGAAAGGAACCATAGCCAATATACATGTTCTTCTCCCAATCTTTATTTTTGAAAATAATTACAATGTATAGTCATTACATTTAGTAGTAAAAACTAATTCACTGGAGAGCTTGATATTTAAAATAATCTGTAGCAGATATTTCCATAAAGCAAAGAATATTTTTGTGGAAGTCAAATAATTTTTATATCTTGAATAGTTGGTGCATTAAAAAGATATATAAAATTATTAATTACTCTATTTTGCCAATGAAATAACATTTATCATTGGCACTTCTTTGGTGTAGAGGTGATGGTTTTGAGATATGAGATAAAATAATTGATATTTTTACTAAACCACAAACCTAGTGATGTTCGTGCTAAGAGGAAAATGACTTCCCTGTAGAAGGCATGTTGAGGGAACAGGGGTTGCTGGTTAGAGAATTGTTCTCACTATCTTCACTGGAAGTCTGTCTCTTCTATGAAATTTAATGCAATTTTATTTCCACTGAATTCATTTTATTCACACTGTATCTGTAGGCTTTGTTTCAGTTATTAGACAAAAAGAGAGGAGGGGGTGAGAAGAAAGAAGAATAAGGGATGCATGTAGTGGCCAATGCATTGAGGTGCACACTTCACATACATCTCATTTTATCCTTACATCATCCTTATGAGCTAAGTGTCATTAATGCCATTCTACAGAGGAGAAAACTGATACTCAGATACTTGAAGTAATTTGTCCAAAGATACATAAAAATTCAGTAGCTGAGCTAGAATTTGAAACTAGGATTACCTGATGCAAAACCAATGCATTTATAGAATGATTTTTACATTATGAGTAGTGGAGAGTATTACCCATATCATTGCTTCTAAAACCTTCTGCTTGATTAGATGAACCATGATTCTATAAATATTGACTGCTTATTTTCAGGTAATAATAAAGGTTAAGATAGATTTAAACATTTGGTTAATAAAACCTAATTAGAAAAGTAAATAGTTTACTTTATATATGATGAATTCTAAAGACAAATTACAAAGAATTGTTGTGTATGCTTGTAGTAGTAATTTATTTCATTAAGAAGGATAACTGAAA
>NW_004624852.1:7024060-7036534 GCF_000247695.1 Heterocephalus glaber | reverse complement strand
TATAATTTATAATAAATTATAGCAAAAATCTATTGGATGTGATTTAGGAAACTAGGCTGCTTCCAAAATTACTGATTACTTAGAAGCATTGAATGCTCATAGGAAGAAAGACTTCATGTTAGGGCTTATTCATGTTACTGTACAATGTTTCCTCAAATAGGTTAAACATTTTGTGAGTCTTAGTATTAAATGTGTTTTTTGTGGAAGGAATTGTTGTAGGTCTAGGTCTGCTCCATAAAATGAAACAAATTATGTAATGTAGGTATGAGATATATTTATTTTCATACCCATATATTATGTCAGAAACTTTAAAAAAATTTAGAAATTTCCTTCTCTCCCTCCCTCCTATGCTTCCTCCTCCTCTCCCTTCCTTCCTTTAATCTCATTTTGGAATACCCAGCTGCTTTTGACTCTTCTAAGATTGCCACAATTTAATTACTGACTGGTATTTAGAGTGTTAATATCTGGAACACTTGATTTCTACAGCTCAAGTCTTGTGTTTCTTTTTCCAGAATCACTCTTACCATACATCTTTAATTCACCAAACTATTCATGAAGATTATTATATGTAAAGTATTATGTTGGGAGCCAAAGCACATAGGTAGTTCAGAATCCCTATACTAGATATTCACTGTCCAAAGGAAAAAGACAACCTGATTTCTTTTCCAGCCTACTGTCATGAAACATAAAGCCACAATATTTTAATGAATAGCACATTCTCTAACTTAACATTAGTTAAACAAAATTCAACTAACTATAAACATTAGGTAACAATATTTGTGAACTCTCGATTTTTGTAAAACATCTCCTGAGGGAAAAAAACCCTAGCTTATTATTTTAAAATACCAATTTTACACTCTAAATAACTTGCATTTATGGAATAATTTCAAACCATTAGTAATGATTAGACAGACTTTCATTATGTGTCTTGTGTCAGCTTTCCTGGCACTGAGACACAATACCTGTTCCCTGCAATTTAAGGGAAGATAGATTTAATTTGGCTCATGGTTTCAGTATTCAGTCCATGGTTGGCTGGATCAAGACAGAAACATCTCAGCAGAGAAGTGTGGCAGAGAAAAGATGCATAGTTCATAGCAGCAGAGCACAGCAGGGAGACAGTGCAACAGAGGGACTGAAGAGGAACCATATTAGTACCCAAGGTCACTCCTCCATGACCCACCGAGAAACACCAAGGGGTGTGTTTTACTAATCTACTAGGTTATTTCTTAACCAATAAAGTTGATATGTCAGGATTAAAAGTCACGTGTTTTAGACAGTAGTTTCTATATTATAGTTTTTCTATTAAAAATTTTAAGAAGTCTTTTCTGTACTTAATTACTCTGCTTTTGAATATCTTAGTAATTTGGTCTTATGAAGTCTAAACAATATACACCTAGATGTCTGCTTTGTGATATTTATGCTTAACTTGTTTTGTTCTTTTGTTTTCAGGAAGCAGAAGCCCAAGCAAATCAGCAAGCATGAACCTTAAGCATTCTGCCTTAAGCATTCTGCCTTAAGCATCTTGAAAAATGAGTCCCTATTGCTTTTATAAAATAACAATTTTTCAAATAGCAAAATTATCTTGATTTCAAAAGAAATTGGCTTAAAGTTAAAGTAGTTAATTAGGTGGTATTTTCCTGTAAAATGAAAATGAATACATAATTAAAATACGAACATTATGTTGAGGATAATGGGAGGTTATGATAAAATTTTAAATAAATATCATGGGATAGTATTATCTTCCAAGATAATTTTTGTACCTTAATGATTTTTACAAAGAAAATACTCTTCCTTTTTGATACTCTCACAACTTAAGTGTATCTGCAGCTCACCATTCAGAAATAGAAAGTGTGAGTGAATCTGTCTCTTGTTCCCAAATTGCCTCATTAGTTTTAGTGAACAAGAATATGTATGTGTTTTATGTGAAATTGTGATCAAAAAGTACTTGGAGATAATGATTATGATATTTGAAACATTGTAATTTTATATGATAATTATAACATTCCCATTCTTTTGTAGAAGAAACTTATATGTACTGATCCACAAGCTTTCAGAATTCTAAATGTAGCTTTTCATTCCACATTAAGTGTTCAGATTACACGACCCACTCCCATAAAAAGCAGTAGGTGCATTCACTTGACAAGTTCTTTATGTAACTGCATTCTTATGATGAAATTATGTTTCTGAATTGCTTACCTCAGTGAAATATGCATGTTTTTTCATGGAATTGGGATAGCAAGGAAGCTTAAAAGGGCATGCTTTTGAATAGAGCTCAGATTTTAATTAATTATTAAAAAGTATGTTGCCACTTATTGACCAACATTTGTTTTCTATGGGTTTTTACTAAAAGAAATCTTATTGGGTTTCCCCTTTTTAAGAGACTGTGACTATGAATGCCACTGTCTCTTGATATTGGACCTTTCTGTTTCAGTTTAGTCATACATTGTTTAAATACATTAATACAAGCAGAGAGAATATTTTCTATGCCTCTATTCCATGAAAAAGTACAAATATCAAGTAAATGGATATGTTAATCATGTTCAATTGTTGTGACAAAATACCTAAGAAACAGTTTAAAAGAAGAAAAAATTTCATTTTGCTCCTGGTTTCATAGGTCCACGTAGCTTGGTATCACCACTGTGGGCCTGTAGCAAACAAGAACATGGTGGGGAGAGTATGGTAGAGGAAAGCTGCTCACCTCATGGTGGCATCGAAGCAAAAATAGAGAAAGCTCCCTTTTGCAACAAAGCACCTCCCCCCAAACCCAGTGTAATATGTGTTCATCAATAAGTTAATATAGCTTCAGCTGTTGATGAGGTTAGAGCCCGTTATCTAGTCATTTTCAAAAGGCTTCACCTCCACCTACTGCTGCCATAGGGATCAAGCCTTCAACACATGAGCTTTTGAGGGACACTGCAGGTACAAAACGTAACAAGAGACATCTTTTAAAATATTATTAAAGACTTTTAGAGAGAAAGCATTGTCTAAATCACTTAACTCAGAAAAAAAAAACTTTTGTATTTTAGTTCCACACTATTTCTAAAAAACAACACCCTTTTCTTTAGTTTATCCTGTTTCTTGTTTGCTAGTCTGTACTCTATAAAAATCAACATATGATGAAAATATGGCTTTGTTTATTGATAATCAAATGATGTGATGCTTTAAAATAAACAGTACTTTCAGAAACATAATTTATGTGTTCCTGGAATTTCTTAATATAATAGTAATTTTAAATGAGTAATATTACTTGTAGAGCATTTCATGACCTGAATTTTGGAATATACACTGGAGTCAAACAAACTATTCCATTATTTTGTTTACAAAAATATGCCTTAGAAAACTCTTTCTAGAGTTCTCACAGGGTAATTGATAATAGATTCTGGAAAATGCTAAAAAAAATTAGCCAAAATTTTCTAAGTTTTATTAAATATTGAAGATAATACTTTGGGTGTCCTATGTGGAGATTTTTACTTTTATTTTTGTGTCAGGTGATTTTACACTGTCAAAAATATATGCATTGGGAATGTTTATATGTATTAATTATATGCTAAAATTAATGTCTCTAGATTTAAAGTAAGATTGGATGGAGCCTTCTTGAATGGAAATCTTTTAGTCTGTAACTGTATACATGATTTGAAAATATGTTCTTCCATTTCATGGGTCATATATTCACTCTTTTTTCATATAGTCATTCTTTTGGAGGTGTTCTTTGAAGTACAAAAGTTTTTAATTTTGAAAATCAATTTATATATGTTTTTCTTTTATTGCTTATGCTTTTGCTAAAATAGAAGAAAAAAAGTGCCTAATTCAAGGTCTTTGAGATTTATTCCTAGTTTCCTCTAATACTTTTCCTTGTGGTGTACACACACACATATATGTGTATATGATCTACTCTGAGTTTCTTTTTGTATATGGTATAGGGTAAGGATTCAAGTTCATCTTTTTTAGTACATGTTTTCAGTACAGTGGACCCTTGACTTATGAACTCAGTTCTTTCTCAAGGGCTGGTTGTAACTCAAGTTGGTCAATTGAAGCCCCAGGCTCCTCTACACAGCCCTCAAAGTCCCTCTCCTATATATAGGCAGATCTCAGTGTCCTTAGAAAGACAATGGCCTAGGATTTCTCAACCCCACAAAGGAAAGGATGCTGTAAGGATACTGGAAAGGTTCCTTCCAGAACTCTTTAAGGGTTAAATCTGTATCTGAGACCATCTGAAAGCAGAAGTTGCTGGCATTCGGGCCTTCAATACCTTGTTCATAAAGTAAAACTAAATTTCCAGTCATAACCCAAGTTGATCATGTCAGGCTGGTCGTAACTCGAGGGTCCACTGTACATAATAGTTTACAGTCATCTTGGGGAATAGGTGCATGTACATGCTACAGCTTATTTTTTTAATCTCCTTTCTCTTCCCCCTCCTACTTTCCTCCTTCAGTTCCCCTTTCCCCATTTTCATTCTTGTTGATATTATTAGTTTTGACACATTTATGGCATACAATCTTTACATTCATTGAGCTTCTTGTATATGGCATAACTTTATTGTACTTATTTCCCCTTATATTCCCCATCATCCCATGCCCTTGTTCTTTTGGACTCCTCATTTGCAAGAGATCCATTCCTTTGTCTCCAACCTACCTTTTATTCTCTTTGTACTTTGTCTTACTCAAATGAGGGAACCATATGATGTTTAAGCTTGTGTGTCTGGTTTATTTCACTCAACATTTTATTTTCCGAGTGCATCCATTTTCCTACAAAGGGCTCAAATTTGTCCTTTATAGCCAAATAGTATTATATTAAACATAGATACTGCATTCTCTTTAATCATATGTTGATTTACAGGCTGCTTCCAAGATTTAGCTGTTATGAATTGTGCTGCTGTAAACATTGGTATGTATGTATCACTGTAGTACAAAGTCTTAAGCTCTTTGGGGAAGATATCTAGCAGGAGGACAGCTGAGTCATATGGAATTTCTAATTTTAGTTCTTTGACAAATACCCATATTGATTTCTGTACAAGACCACCTTAAGATAGTGTTGAGCAGGCGTTGATTATATTCAGTTGTCTTAGTAAAATTGGCTTATACTTATAATTCAGAACTGGTATAAGGCTTAAGTGCATAGCTTTATGGCTGCAGCTGTCATGCAGAAAGAGAACTCTATGTGCCACTGGCCACGACCAAGACTAACCCAGGTCAATGACACTGTGGCACCTGTATTAGCTGATAGACTCTGCAGCTGAAGACCCCATGATTCTTGCTCATCCTGTATAAAAAGGTAATATTAAACTAAGGGAAAGAACAAGTTCCCATTAACCTAAGATTCACTTCTTGCAAGAATGCTTTGTTCTGGGCCTGGGATTTAGCTCAGTGGCACCACACTTGCCTCACAAGTGCAAGGTCCTGAGTTCTATCCTAGTACCAAAAAAAAAAAAAAAAAAAAGAATGCTTTGTTTTGGTTTTGCTAGGCCTCGCTCATATCAGCACCTCTGATCATCACCCCACATACCTGACCATAGGCTCCCCTCTGCTGCTTTGTGCTCAATAAAATACTGACAAGTCCAGAGGTTCAGGGTTTTTGCTCATTAGAAGATCTGACCTCCTGGGCCTCATTTCCTTCACTATTTGTCTTCATCTTCATTCTGCACCATGTACCTAATCATGGATCAGGGGCTTCACTGGGGGTCCCAGATAACTTCTATAACAGTTGTAATAGCTTACATTCCTACTAATAGTGTAGGAGGGTTCTTTTTTCACCACAAACTTGCCACCATTTGTTATTTCTTGTTTTCTTAATGATTGCCATTCTTTCTGGTATAAGATGGAATCTTAGTGTTGTTTTAATTTGTGTTTCTCCAATGGCCAAAGATGTTAAACATTTTTTTTCATGTATTTGTTGGCCATTTGGAATTCTTTCTCTGTGAAATATCTTTTCATTTCACATGCCCATTTCTTGACTGGTTTATTCATTTTTAGTGGTGTATTATTTTTGAGTTCTTTATTTATTCTAGATATTAGTCCTCTGTGAAATGGTTAATAAAAGAATTTTCACATTCTGAACATTGTTCTTTATCTTCTAATTGATTCTTTTGCAGTAAAAAAGCTTTTCAATTTGATGTAATCCCATTTACTGATTCTTGCTGTTATTTCTTGTGCGGTTTCAGTTCTGTTTAGAAAATCCTTTCCTACACCCAAGACTTCAAGTGTTTTACCTATTTTATCCTCCAGTAAGTTCAATGTTTGTGTTTTAATGTTTAGATCTTTTATCTATTTTGATTTAATTGGGGCCAGTTTCAATCTTCTACAGAGTTATCCAGTTTTCCCAGCACTACTTGTTTTATAGGCTGTCTTTCCTCCAAGATAATGTTTTTGACCACTTTTTATTAGTACATACTATATTTGCCATACATAGTGATCACATTCAGATAGTTATTCATTTCTAATTTCATTGTACACTTGTTGCATCCGGGGATGTGCACTGCAGCTCTAGCTCCACTGCTTTCCCTGTCTGAGCTACTCACCAGGACTGTAAACTCCATATCAATCACAAATTAAAGATACAAATTTTAAGGAATGGAAGACATTTTATTGGACACTTCATTGGAAAGTGGGAAAAAGGAGAGGAAAGAGAGCTACCCTAATAAGTCAGGGTAGGAAGCTCTGGAAAGATTGAAGACCCATGGACCCTTTGTTCCTGGCTGCTTTTATTAGGTGCCAAGGCCCTTCTCCCCTACCTGGAATTGACCATAACAGGATTGGTTCCCTGGGCTATCATAGATGATTTCTGGGCCCCAAGACCTTTAACCCCCTGCTCCACCTACATGTGCATTCTTAAATTATTATTTGATTTTCTCTTGCCCTGTCAAGACTCTTTATCTCTAGAATTTGTTAGAAGAGACCTTACATACAAAAATTGAGCTAGCAATTAAGTTTGAGGGGTGTATGTGTATTTTATGTACTAAATAAGAACTGGCTTTTACGTGGCCACCCTTTGTACCCTTTGCATTTTATTGAAGGTGGGAAGGAGTGGCTAGGCCTGTCTGACAGGCTCAGTTTTCTTCCTGCTTCCTTTAGTGAAGGTTTAGCTCTTTCTAGTTAGAATTTGACAGAAGGCTTACCCAGGACTTGTCTTACTTTTCCTGCCTACTGGCCCCCTTTTCCTACTCTATGATATGATGGTATGCATGGGATTATTTCAATTCTTTTAAATTTATTTAAGCATAAGTTTTGCAGATGATGTGATCTATTTTGGAAAAAGTCTGTTTGACGTTGAGAAAAATGTGTATTTTGTTGTTGGAAGAAACATTCTGTAAATATCTATTAAGTCTTTGTTTAATGCTGTGGTGTGGTTCAACTCTAATTTTTTCATAAATTTTTTGTCTGGTCCTATCTATTTGTGAATATAAAATATCTCCCAATAAACTTCAGATTTGTAAGCAAAAGTAAAATATCCTGGGTTTCAATTAAAACAGAGAATTGGAACTGAATTTCTAATCACAATCAAGCAGTTGCCAATATCAAATTACCTCTAAGAGGTAACTAGGGCCTGGAATGTAGCTCAGTGACACCATTCCTGCCTGGCAAGTGCAAAGTCCTGAGTCTGATCCCTGTTACCACACAAGGGGGGAAAAAAAAAGATGTGATTGTGATGGTTTCTGGACATGGCAGGCTTCTGCTAAATTTGAGTTTCTAATTTTGAACTTATAGTCAAATCTCTTTATAATGCTCTGGAAGGGCTAGATTCAAAGCCATTTTCTTGTACTGCAGCCATAGTTTATTTCTCTAAACAGAACAGCAAGGAAAAGAATGGTCACTCTGACCTTGAGCATTTAAACCCACTTGTGTTATTTTAAAAGTGGCAAATATGTTTACTTTGGGACAGTCTATTATGCTACTTGTAGATTCTCAAGTGATGACTTTACTAGAAGAAAAAAGAATACTAGGTTGATGGAGTATTGATGGATAAATAAGCAAATATCAGTTTATTTTGCTGGACAAACCAAACATTGTCTTACAATTTACCACAAACTTAAGCCAAGCTTACTTTTCTACCAATAATTAAAGCTGACTTTGATTTAGTACCTATGGATATAGGATAGATGAAATAAAAAATAAGCAGAAAGGAGACAAGGAAAATCACAATTTTAAAAATAAAATCTGTAGCTGCAAGGCACAAGCTCAGTTTAATTTTTTTCTTTTCTATCTTTGCCCAGAACACAATAAGCCTGGAAAATTCCCTCTCCCCTGCAAAAGGGCTGGGCATACCCTTTTTACTTGTAAATAGTACTCTATCGCCTTTGAATAGACCACCTTTGCACCTGTAAATAGAATTTCCCCTGTAAATGGATCATTATCTTACTGCGGGTGGGCCACACTCTGCCACCCACCATACCAAAACCAAGACTATATAGATTGTCAAATTCTAAAGATTTCAACCACCAAAATCATATAAAGACTCCCAGTTCCAAACTGTTGTGTATCTCATTTCTCTCAATGCCCACACTTTGCTCTTAAGTGTGTACTAAAATCTCTGCCAAATAAACACTTCCAGTGCCACTTACTGACACATCCCGAAAATTCTTACTCCGTTATGTGAATCAGGAAACTTTCAAGAATTCTTTATTTAGCCTGGATTAAGTTCCGCATTTTAGCTGTGGGAACCTCTCAGACCCAGTCCAATGACATTTTCTCTTGGTGAGCCAGCCAGGAGATAAAAAGAGGTATTGGAACTACAACTTTGGTAAGTTCAGCCAAAGGCTTTCATTTTTTCTCCCCTGCTTCCCTCAACCTCTTCTCCTCAGAAACATAGTTTCTGCTAACCCCTTGCCTTCCGAATGATAGTTTATCTCTGTTTTTCCTCCTTTTTTAACTCTTCCTGTGTACAAACTTCTGCAACCTTAGGTTTTTTCTCTTTCAGTGGTTGGAAGCTCCTAAGCCTCCAGAAAATAAATGGTAGCATGTAAAAGCTGTGAAGACAAGGGAGGAGAATCAAGAGGTATCCTCTAGGGTACTTCTTTTTTTATCTAGAAAAGGGAGGAGATATCAAGAGGTATCCTCTAGGATGGGTAGTAGCTTCATTAGGTACTCTCAGGTCAACGTAGTATTATGTGGCTTAATCTCTGTTTGGGGCGAGCTTCCTATGCAGTATAGCCCCCAGGTTTGTCAGGCCACTCACACAACCTGAGCTCAGGGGCCTAAATTGGATGCTGTCTTGTTTTTTCTTTCTCTTTTTAATCTCTTTCTGAAAGTACAAGGGAGATTTTTAAAGGCATACAATATATTTTAAATGTATATGAGTAATTCAATGTCCTCAAAAATAAATATAACATTTAGGTTATATTTTATGAATATGGGACCAATGTAAGGTAAAAGATATTAAAAGATTGATCTTTAAAAGCCCAGCAGCAAAGTATAGATGAAAAAAAGCAAAGAAAAAGTATAGATATATAGAGAGTAATAGTAATAGTAAATAAAAATCTAGGCTACATGTGAAAAAGGGGGCTCTAAACACTGTACCAGTTCCTACTGGCTTTATCCAGCTGCAACTATATGTTACAGTTCACGACTGTGGCAGTGCAACTTCCTCTTTTTTAAAAAATTTAGATTAAGCAGAGGGTTGAGTTTATGGTACAGGAGTATTGGGCTTGGTATAGGAATGTGATCATGGTTTTGGCATGGTGATTTATTGGAATAGCCTACAGAGCTGTGGCTGCTGTACCTGCCAATGCTGTTGCTGCTATAATAGCAGCAATTGAAACACCCCCAAACCATTTTTGTCTAATATGTTCAAATGCTGAGGTAATTTGTTCAAGAGCAAAGTTTCCCATTGAACCACCTGTAAAATTGGGGAGCCAGGTTTCAGCCATTTATCTAAGCACTGTAATATAAATAATATTTAATTAAATATTATTATTAGTGACACATTGAGCCATGTGGTGATTGCAGGCAAGATAATATTGCAAACCTTAGAAGGTTGGTAACAAGGAGTGAATGAATTGTAAACAGTGAAAACAGGTCCTTCCTTAGTACCAAAATATGAATGGGAAGTAGAGATTGTGACATGATCAGAGGTGTCATTAGCAATCCATCTGAGTTTACATGTTGGTAGTTGCTGATTCTGACAACGTGACAAAAGATGTATAGCTAAACACCATTAAGCTTTTTAAAGGTATAAATAGGTGCCAGAGGAAAGAAAATATAGGCAATAAACCTATAATTCCACAAGGGAGTGCTGCCACTGTAATTAAAACGGAAACTATAATTCCAGGTAAAATTAGACTTTAATGCCATCAAATTTGTGGTCCTCAATTTTCATAAGCAAGATGAATAATGGAGATATTGGTGGACCAACATAAAGTCCAACCCAAATCTAGGCCATCTCCTATAGACATCCAAGGAAGAGAATATATGGGAACACTGTGTTTGGAAAGGTGCCTGCCAGGCACAAGAACCTAGAACTCTGGGCAGTATTAATGAAGACCTAACAGTGGGCCCCTTCAGTACAGTTGGGCCCATTGAAAATATAATTCATATACAATTGAGGATGAAAGGGAACACAGTAAGAGCTATTGGTGACATTGGAGACCAAAGGGGTAATTTTTCATCCCCAAAATACTAATCATGAGGTAGTAAATACCAGCTATTAGTGGATCTAGAGGGACCACAATTCCTTAAAAGGCCAGGAGGGGGCAGCCAAGCTTCATCAGTATGAGGTATTGGAAGAGAGGGTCTTCCCAGGGGACTATATCAAACATAGGAGGTGTAACTAAATGTGCCCAATATACCATGCCACTTACTTTTGTTGTACAGCTAAACAGAACCAGAATAAAAATGCATCCTTAAGAGTATGACCTCAATGTGCATCCATTTAGCTATAAATGTTTCATTCTTTATAGCTGAGTAGTACTCCATTTTACATTTAAAAAACACATCTTCTTTATCCAGTCTCCAGTTGATGGGCAATTGGGCTGTTTCAAAATTAACTACAAATATGGTTGCACATATATTGCTGTAGTATGATTCTTTTAATTCTTTTCGGAAAATAGCCAGCAGGTGAATAGCTGGGTTAAATGGGACCTCTAATCCTAGTTTTTTGAGGTATCTCCATATTGATTCCCACAGTATTTGCACCAGTATACACTCCTACCAATCAAAATGCATAATAATAATGTGAAATAGGAAGAAAAGGTCCAAAGGGGAAAGTGAAGTAGGAGGGGTAGGGGAAAGAAAAGAAGGGAAAGAAGTAAATATGAGAAAAGGAAAAAACAAAGTTTGCAAATAGGGAGGGGTGGAGGGATTGAAAGGAGGGCAAGGGAATGGGGAAAAAATAAAAACCAAGATATATCATGTAAAGGTACAAATTCCCAATGACAAATGTCATGATATTGTATACCTAAAATATACTTTCAATAAACAATGAATTTTAAAAAATGCATCCTTTTACCTTTGCTATCTTAGATTTATAGGTGACTTGTGGTACCATTGGAAAGAGGATTTCTGAGGTGGAAGGGATGCCAATTTTTTAGTATCTGTTTAGCTTGTGTGATGAGCTATTTCATTGCTTCCCAGGTAGGTCCTGAGGATAGTATTGCAGAGGGCAATGGATCTGTTCTTTTTTTTTTTCCTTAAGTTTTTTTTATTGGTACATTTTAGGTATAAAATTCATTGACATTTATCATTAGCTGTTTGTACCTGTACATGGTGTATCTTGGTTCTTGTTTTTTCCCCATTACCTGTGCACCCTTCACCCACTCCACCCTTCCCTGTTTACACAGACATCATTTCCATTTTTTTTCTTTTCTCATAATTTTTCCTTTCTCTTCTTTCCTTTTCCCTTCCCCACCCTTCACCTTTACATCTTTGGACCTTCTTTCTTATTTCAAATTATCAGTTATTCATTTTAATCATTTTAACCCTTATTTACACTATCAGTTTCTCACACCAAAGAAACTATTTGGTATTTACACATGTGTGTCCTATTCATTTCACTTAAGAGTATGGCCTCGATATGCATCCATTTAGCTATGTAAGACTCCAGTTTTTCATTCTTTATGGCTAAGTAGTACTCCATTTTATACAAAAACCACATTTTCTTTATCCAGGCTCCAGTTGATGGGCACTTGGGCTGCTTCCAAGCTTTAGCTATTACAAACTGTGCCACCGTGAACATGGGTGCACATATAATGCTGTGGTATGATTCTTTTAATTCTTTTGGGAAGATACCCAAAAAGGGAATAGCTGGGTCAAATGGGACCTCTAGTCCTAGTTCTTTGAGGTATCTCCATACTGACTTCCACAGTGATTACACCAGTCTGCACTCCCACCAAAAATGGAGAAGGGTTCCTTTCTCCCCACACCCCTGCCACCATTTGTTATTGGTCGATTTCTTGATAGTAGCCATTCCTTCTGGAGTGAGGTGGAATCTTAGTGTTGTTTTCATCTGCATCTCTCGAATGACCAGTGATGTTGAACATTTTTTCAT
>NW_004624852.1:6994482-7020655 GCF_000247695.1 Heterocephalus glaber | reverse complement strand
TTATTTTCTTTTAGGGCTTGAAATACTTCACTCCAGGCTCTCCTTGCTTTGAGGGTTTGTGTTGAGAAGTCTGCTGTGATTCTGATGGGCTTTCCTTTGTAGATTATTTGTTTCTTTTCTCTAACTGCTTGTAGGATTTTGTTCTTCTGTTGGGTTTCTGGGATCTTGACTATTATATGTCTAGGTGTAGATATTTTTTGATCATGGCTAGTTGGAGTTCTACATACCTCACTTATCTGTACATCCAATTCTCTACCTCTGTCTGGGAAGTTTTCCACTATTCTGTGAACAGTTTTTTATGTCAATTGTGCTTTCTCTTTTTTTTTCATGGACTTCTATCAATCTTATGTTATTCTTCTTTGCATTGTCTAGTAGCTGCTGGATTGATTTCTCATGGTCCCTTACTATTTTAAAAAAATCTCTGTTTTCATGGTCTTTAACTGCAATCCTGTCTTTTATACCTGATATTCTCTCTTCAGATTCCCTTAATCTGCTGTGGATACTTTCAATGGAGTTTTTAATCTCCTCAATATCTGTTTGAATCTGTTTCATGGATTCCATTTCTTTCTCATGCTGGGTATTCATGGCTTCCAGCATGTTTCTGAGCTCATTTATTTTTTTATCTGTTTCTGTTCTAGAGCCTCTAATCATGTCTTTCACTCTTCTCACCATCTCTGTAGATATCCGGGAGATTATTTCTGCTTTGAATTTTTCTACAGCTTCATTCATCTGTTTTGTTACTTCCTGTGCTATCAGTTCAAGTTGTCAAAGTGGTTGGTTATGGGACTTTTCCACCTTGTTTATCCTGGGGTTTATTTACCCTTGGTGGGGTGGAAGTCTGAGTTTGTGCCTTGCTTAAATATCTTCTCAGTTTTTTGTTACTGTCTTTGGTTTAACTCCTGGGTTGATGCTTCGAAATTGCTTACTGTAAATATCTTTGTTGCTTGTAATTAGAACCCTTATGGAATGATTGCTTCTCAGATGTGTCTTCCAGGTATAGCTGGTCTTTAAATTTTGAGTCTCTAATGACTCTGAGGCTATCTCATTTTCATTATACCAGGAAAGACCACTGATTACATCAATCACAACACCCTAGCCCAATTGATACAATTGGCAATACCATAGCATCAAGTACATCTTAGAAAATGACATTTTGTGGTAGTTATTAATCTATCCCCTTTAACTGTGTGAATTAAATCAAGATCAAGGACCAACACAACATATGTTTATAGTGAATAAACTTCAATATAACAACATTACCCTTCGGTATGGGGAGTTAGAAGGAGTTGAGGAGGGAGGGATAGATAGGTAGAAGGATAGGGGAAGGTTAGCAGTGAGGCCAGAAGACACAGGTGAGAAGCAAAAAGAGAATAATAGAAAAATAAAGAAGAACTCTGAATGAGAGCCAGAACAAGAACAAAAAGGGAGATGAACAATATGGTACAGCAAGAGAGTGAGTGTAAGAGACAGAGAAAGGAAAGAGAAAAAAAGGAAGGGAAAAACAAAAAATTTGCAAAGTAGGACAAATGTAAAGATAAGGGGAGAAAAAGAAAAAATAACAAATAATATTAATTTTGGAAATAAAAAAAATTGTGGGTGGTCTCTTTAGAGGGAGACTGGAGACCCTGGAGAGCACCAACATTTAAAGAAAGAAAAGGAGACAGCCTGGGAGATGAACAGCAGTTTATTCTCCTGACACTGTTTGACAATCACAAAGGAAAGAAGTAAGGCTTTTTATACATGTTAGGAAAGCAGCTTAGTTTTTCTGGCTATTGTCTTTTTGGTTTTAACCTCTGGAGTTAACCAGTGACTCTAAGTGAGTCATAAAAGCTACAGGCAAATTTACAAGTCCCTCGTTTCCATTCAACAATCCCATACATCTAAGAGCACACTGCAGCCCTCTTCTTATCAGATGGTGTCAAGAAAGCAGGGTGACTTCAGCAGAAATCAAGCCTACCAGCCCAGCACAAACATCACAGATGTACATAGTGAATCGTATCTCTCTCACCACCCATGGAGTCATTGGGTCACAGTCCTCTGATCCCAGACAATGGTTACTAAGAAAACTAGGAAAACCTGTTTTTCTCCCGTAAAACTTTTACAACATCTCTTAAAGTTTCCTGGAATTCTTTTAAGAAACAGACTTGTGGAAATTCTCAGAAACAACTTCTTAATTTTCTCAGTTAACTAACTTCTTGTAATCAATTCTTACAACTAGATAACTAAATTCTACAATTTCGCACAATTCCCCCTTTTTATTTTATTTAGGCTAAATTCTTGATTATAATGTCGAGAAGATCAAGAGATGGGATCTGGAAAGGCCAGGAAGGTAGACATCTTATGTCCACTCAGTTTGATGTTTGGTCCTTCTATAATTTTATAAAACAGCAAGAAATATAATAAAAAAGGAAATAATATTGAAAAAAAATCATCCTTAAATCCATTAATTATTGTATAAAGGGAATAGAGATGGTTTCTTTTTTTGTTTTAGCATATAAGTAATTCCTGTTTTCGGGCACAATCCCATACAATAAGGTAGGCATTGTATGCTGCAACACGATAACAACAAACATATGGAAACAATTATGACTACAAGAAAAAGCTGTTTTAACCATTGCATATTAGGCAACCATTGGGTTAACCATTGAAACAAATCCCATCCTAATTTTTCATTATGTATTTTCTCTGTCAATTCCTCTAATTGTTTTATTTTTTCTTGAATCCCTGGTCTATTGTCAGTCATATTAAATCAACACATATTTTTTATTTTTTCACATCCTTGATGATGGAACAAGAGTAAGTAATCTGTTGCTGCCCTGTTGTCTAGTATAGCCTGTCAGTGTTCTTGTAACTCCTGATTAATTAATGCCAAGGCAGATGAGATAGCATTTAGACCTTTGACCACCTTGCATGTCAATTTTCATACCACCTTTTCTGCATGAAGTCCTATGGCAGGCTGAGCAAGCACAGATACTATCATAGGTATCACTTGAGCATCTGTCAAGAGACCTACATCATCATCACATCCTGGTTCAGTATAGTGTGACCAATGTGTAATTCTTTTGGGTGCTATCAAATCACTTTGATCTGGCAATATCATGGCCAGGCGACTTAGGCAGCACCAAGTCTCAGACAAGTAGGCAGGGATATAATTAAACATTACTCCTTCACATGTATAAAACCATCCTGATGGTAAAGGTACATGACCATCATTATATATGATTTCTTGTTCCTCATAACAGGTCATTTTTTTCTAACATTTGTAATCTTAGACATTTTGTAGTACAATTTTTATATATAGCACATTGTGTATTATTTAACATAATCATCTGAGGTGTATATAACTTAATAGCATTTTTTGGGGTTTTAAATAAGAGGGGGTCCCCCAATTGTAACTATCTTCATACTTAAGATTTTTTCCTGGGATGTCTTTAAACAGGGTATAAGGTTGTATCAGACTCAAGGGAGTGCACACTGGGATGAGACAACTCCCTAATACATAATGTAAATTTACATCTACACTTAAACAGAACTCAGACAAATTAAGTGATTGTGCCAGCTGAATCTAAACATTGCCAGTAAGGTCTAATTGTTTTTGGGGTAATATTGCCAATGTTCCAGAAAATAATGACTTCAAAATAATGATCATAATAAATGCTGAATTATGGTCAATATAGCAAACATTATCATTCCCAACAAAAGTAATCCATCAGTTTCCCTTTTTACCTCTTGGACTTTATAAAAGTTTTTGTCTGAATCTAAGAACATTTTGTTAGAATAGAGAGGGACAGTCCAAAAGGAATCATGAATATATATTATAGGTTTTACATTTATCCAATCTTTAATTATAATAGTACTAGTACTATTTTGTGGGGCCAAATAATCACAATCCGACATATTTATACCTACCTGAGCAGTAGATGAATTTAATAGAGATATCATAGTAAGGAAGAAAAGTACTAAGCATCTAGGCTCAGGGGGGGCTGGGCCCATAGATGACATGTAGTCTCCAGCCTTTGTTACCAGATTAGTTAACATATCCCAATCAGGGAGTTTAGACTGGTATTTAGCATGAGACATTTTCTTTCTTTTTCTCTTTTGTTTAAGAGAGAGCTTTCTAATTTTTGAAGGAACTCTTATTTTGATCCTTCTGGAATAGTGCTTAAAGGTTGTTTAAGCACTATTTGTTCTTGGAGATCCATTGTCCAGGTTAATGTCTTGACTCTGGAATTTAATTCTTTGTTCAGGAAGCCAGATTTGGGTCATTCTGCCATCTGTGGAAATACAAGCATATCCCTTCCCCTTTGCAAGCATTTGTCCTGATGTCCAATTATCATGATCTAATTTTACCCAGACTGGCTGAGGTGATTCTGAGTCAATTTCTTTAAAATGTTTTTCAGCTCAAGATTCAATGTCTCCTTGTGGCAAATTTAAAAAAATTAATGTAAATAAAGTAATATGTAAAAGTTGATGTGTTGTTTGTATTAATTGTTTCATAAATTTCTTATAGGTTACATTTTGTCCTTCAACTAAGGAATCAATTTCCTTTTCCCCATATTCCCCCTTTTTATTTTATTTAATTGTAATTTTAACGTATGATGAGCTTGTTCTACAAGTGCTTGTCCCAGAGGATTATAAGGAATGCCAGTAACATGTTTAATATGATATTCTTGTAAAAATGTTTTAAATTTTAAACTAGTATATGCAGGTCCATTTTCCATTTTGATAGATCCAGGAACTCCCACTATAGCAAAACATTCTAATAAATGAACAATAACATGTTTAGTTGATTCTCCTATACGAGCAGAGGCCCATATGAATTTGGAATAAGTATCAACGCATACATTTAAATAACAGAATTTGCCAAATGGAGGATAATGAGTAACATCCATCTGTCTGGAATTATTATTATTTTTTAAATACTTTGGTGGTCATACACACTGATGTACGAGATGTCCACCACCATGGCCCACACCTCCAAGCTCACCATGTCCGGCAGGCTGCACTCATCCTCAGCCTGCACTAGCCCCACATGCACTGGAAGCTTCCGCAGCGTGCAGCAGTCTGAAAGCCAGTGCAGCCGGGCCTGGCCGGCGGAGCCTGTGTGGGCCCTAAGGGGGTGGTGCCGGGGCCTCCTGGGTGCCGAGGGCTTGCACCACATGAAGCTGAGTGGCACTAGAACCACGATGGTGGCGGCATGACAGCAGCACCTCCAGGCCAATGTCCAGGTGCCAAAGCGGGTGCACAACCGGGGGGGAAGCATGCATGGTGCAGGCAGAGCAGCGCGTGCAGCAGCTGCCATGCCAGCTCATGTGGGCCCATCATGTTTATTCCACACCAGGCACCCACTACCCCCTGTTGCCGTGGTGGGCCATCTTCACTCCGCATCCGCCCACATAGGGACTTCGGTCACCAACGCCTCACCTCGCCCTTGCAGCCATCTTCCCCTGAGCTACTTTTTGAGGAGGAAGAAGAATAAGTATTAAATTCCTGCCTTTTGTGATTTCAGAGAGGATATGATTTTGTCATGGGCTGTTTTCTAGAGTTGGCTTTTAAAGGTTTATTATTGTTTTTAAATAATGGCATAGGCTGATCTATGGGTCCTAAAAGATCTTGTTGCATGGGCATAGTTTTATTAGACATTTTTGCTCCTTGGGCTGAGGAACAAAGGTTTCTAATTTTCTCTTCAGCTGGAGTTAGCATAGAAGGAGCTGAGAGTGTAACTTGAGGGGGAGGTAAGGGAGCCAAAGGACAAGGAAATGCTTCTTCATCAGATTTATCATCCTTATCCTGAGGTATAATTTGAATTAAATCATTTGTCGCATTTTTCTCATCTTCCTCAATTAAACCTTGTTCTTTAAGAGCTAATTTAGCCTGATCTGATAACTCTGTTCATGCAGTTAAAGATTCAGCACAATGAAGAACAAGCTGTATTGCAATAGCAGTTCCCCAAAACCTGTCATCAATCATCATTCCTTTTCTATAAGCCTTTCAAACACAAGCAAGCACTTCATTCCATTTATCCTCGGACCAGCCCTCCTTGAACTCAGCCAAATTATAAAATCTGTTTGCTATATGCAAACATCTTTTTAGATCCTCCTTATGGATCTTAAATCCACACCTCTTTAATAAATGTTTAAGGTTTGAAATGGCTTCACCAAACTGTGAAGACCCCTGTCCCACTGTTACCCAGAAATTCCTGAGTCTTCCCTGACTCACAGAATGCCAATCGCTCCCTTATTTTCACCTTACCTCTGGTGAGAGGAGTTGAGGTCCCTGTTTGGGTGCCACTTGTGGGTGGTCTCTCTAGAGGGAGACTGGAGACCCTGGAGAGCACCAACATTTAAAGAAAGAAAAGGAGACAGCCTGGGGGATGAACAGCAGTTTATTCTCCTGACACTGTTTGACAATCACAAAGGAAAGAAGTAAGGCTTTTATACATATAGGAAAGCAGCTTAGTTTTTCTGGCTATTGTCTTTTTGGTTTTAACCTCTGGAGTTAACCAGTAACTTTAAGTGAGTCATAAAAGCTACAGGCAAATTTACAAGTCCCTCGTTTCCATTCACCAATCCCGTACATCTAAGAGCACACTGCAGCCCTCTTCTTATCAGATGGTATCAAGAAAGCAGGGTGACTTCAGCAGAAATCAAGCCCACCGGCCCAGCACAAACATCACAGATGTACATAGTGAGTCGTATCTCTCTCACCACCCATAGAGTCATTGGGTCACAGTCCTCTGACCCTGGACAATGGTTACTAAGAAAACTAGGAAAACCTGTTTTTCTCCCATAAATCTTTTACAACATCTCTTAAAGTTTCCTGGAATTCTTTTAACAAACAGACTTGTGAAAATTCCCAGAAATGACTTCTTAATTTTCTCAGTTAACTAACTTCTTGGAATCATTTCTTACATCTAGATAACTAAATTCTACAATTTCCCACAAAAAATAAAAATGAAAATGAAGGGGCTCCTAAGGGTGTGTCTCTGATGTAACAATAGACAACGTGGGTAGCAGTGTGCAGATATGTCAATGATTCTCAGCAAGCCAGTTACAGACCCATGAGATTCAGGCAGATTTGTGGCTGCAAGTCCCAAGTTGAGCTCCCTGTCCTCCTGTATGGTTGAACTCTACAGGGTTGTACTGCAGGTTCCAGCTCCCCTTCCCCTGAAGATAGTCCAAGTTCTGATGGGAGGTGATGATCCCTCCAACTTACTCAGTACAATGGTCTGGTGGTCTGGTGTCCTCTGTGTCTTTGTAGTGTGGAACCAGGTGGCAGTATTGCCAAGAGGCCAGAGGAGCAGGGGGCATGGTTGCATGGTTTGCTGCCAGGGCACAGGCTGGATCAGCATGTTCTCCAAGACTGGGGACCCCCCTATGGCATCCACAGATGTGCCTGTTTGGAATGGGCTGGATCGGTGTGTTCCCTGTGACCTGGGACCCTGCTACGGCATCCACAGATGTCTGGATGTGTTCTTTTCCTGTTGTCCTTTCTCAATGGAGGTTGAAAAGCCATTGCCTGAAGCTCAAGAATGAGTTGCTTCTCACTTGGTGCCGCATGATATGAATAAACAGCCTTTGTAGGAAACCAGAGAGGGCCATGAGGTGATAAAACAGATTGCATACCCTCTCCCTAAAGTGAGCAACTCCATGGGGACCAGCCCTTGAGGGTTAGACAATGTCTTTTGTGAGAATAAAATTTTTTCTACAACCCTGATGCTATCTGAGTAACAATTTTAAAAATTTAAAGACTGCTTTATATAATTGTTCTAGTGGGTAAAGTCTCTCTACTATATTACCCCTTTTTGTTTTAATAATAGAGTATTCAGAGATCCATTGGCTCATTCCCTAATGGCTTGTCATGTGGGATTGTGAGGTATATCAATAACATGTTTAACATGCCAAAGTTGGAAGAATGTGCAAAAAGAACTGGAAGTATAGGCAGGGTTATTATCAGTTTTAAATTGCTAATGTAAATATCCAATTGAGAAAGTAAATTTTTGCCCCAGAGGGTGTCCAGTAGATCTAGAACAAAGGGATGTAAGATGGTCCTTTGACTTTTTGGGCTGATACAGGTGAAAGGAAATTTGCTTTGGTGTAAGGTTTTAGAGCCACTAAGCTCTGAAATAATCATGAAAGAAAATGTTGTCTACCAGCAAGAAAGCATATATGTCAACAGAGACATGAATTATACTTATTTTCTAAAGTATTCACAGTGAATCATGTCCATTTGGCAAATTTGATTGCCTTTTAAACTGCAGCAATTAACTCCTTCCCAAGAAGTAGACTTTATCCTTCATGCTCCTCTTAGAAGTTTATCCCTGTAAAATGTTAACAGGTAACAATTATAAAGTTTCACAGAGAAAACTTGAGATCAAGGGCAAATAACATTTTATTATACGAATCATAATGACATAATTAAGTGACATGAAAAAACTTAACTAAATTTATCATCTTTTAATATAATACCATCTAAGAAAAATGTACCTGTCTATAGAGGTACTTTATGTGACATTGGCTGGACTGTATAGCATTTTAAACCAGATACTTGACCCTAAAAGTTTATTACCATAAATAACTTTAGCTCAGAGGTCACTAATATGTTTTTTTTTAGGTTTATGTCTTTGTATACCTGTACACTTGGGAAATGTAAATATCTTTAATATACCATGAAGTCAGTAATAATGAATGACATAAGCTAGGTTGGAACTGCTTCTTGTCATTGACCAACCTAGGTGTTTCTCTCAATCATGCAGAAAAGATCATGTTTAGTACTAATCTCAGAAATGAGAGTTATAGCCTTTGTCTGAAAGCATCAGTTAGAAAGCATAAGTTAGATGAAAGCACCTCCAGAGAGGAGAGGTGGGATCTGGGAAGGAGTGATTGATGGTATAAGGGTCAGGGCCATAGTCCTTTAGTGTCCATTGAATAACAAGGACCTTTTAGAATTAACATTGTGGGTTCAACCAAACCAATGACAGTAAAAGCTCAAAGTAACTACATTACATATTTCTTTTTATAAATTAGAACATCTATAAACCTTTTTTCAACATACTTGACCCTTCTCATTTTGCTGGTATTTGTCTCATTTACCCAAGAATGTTATCATACAAAATCCTCTCACATAAAAAATATGTTTATAGGGCCGGGGATTTAGCTCAGTGGTTCCAGCACCTGCCTTGCAATCGAAAGGTTCCAAGTTTGAGCCCCGGTACCAAAAAAAAAAAGTTTATAGTTATAATTTTCTCTATAATTCTTTCTTTATCCTACTTCTTTCTTTCTATAATAAATCTAGTACCTGTCATTTTGATTCTAAAGTGTCCCTAATTTTGACTGGCTGCCAATAATCTTTATTTTAGCAGTCTAAGAATTTACAATGTACAAATGTTTTAAGCATATCAATTGACCAAAAATACCAACTCAAATTAGAAGCTATAAGTAAACTTATCAATTAGCTAAGATTTGTAACAGTGGGCTGTTGTAAATTTAGGAAATGGTATTTATGTATAGCAGACCATTTGAAGCAATGTCTCAGGAAGAATTTCTTTTCTCCATTTTAACTTCTCTAGGCCTAGAATTTTATTTTTGGTTGGTCCCTGTGACTGAGTTTCTCTTAATCCCCTTTCACTCAGAATTGTTTCTTTGTGCACTTGACCTCCACCTAGGACACCCCTTTCACATATTTGATTCCAAAAAATGTACCACCCATCAAGAGGCAGTATTTATATTTTAATTTTCTATTTTGATTTGTGCAAGACGTTGTTGGGTTACCACAGTTGTCTGTTTTATCTCCCATTGCATTGGTTTCACTGTCATTAGAACAACAGTCTCAGTTGTTGTTTGGCTTCTGCACAGAGATAGAATGTCCAGGCCAAGTGAGCCACCCAAAAATGAGGTTGGACATGTCTTCTTTTCCATCCAGAACTGGTCCATGTAGGTATAGAATTCCTAAGTGAGCCCCAAATTATTAGAAATAAATTCACTTGTTTAGACCCAAATTTGACTCCAGAGGCAGTGAAAGCAAGGTTTGAATTTGTATTCATGCAAGAATGGTGCCTGCATAGGCAGGCACACCAGAATTGAGAAGCTATGTGCTTTTATTTCTAAGTCTTAAGTGTCTTTCCCCATTATAGAGTTTTTGGTTCCATTTTCATGATTAACTCTTGAGTATCATTGAAAAACTCTTAAATTATTTTATACAGATGAAAATAGGTGTTGCATTTGTAAAACAAATTTTTGATTTTGCTGATAACCTGGATGGAACATGTCATTAACCTTAAAGACAACATTACTTTTATTAACTGAATTAAATTGGCCCAGTTTTAAGTTATGGGAACCACAAGTATTTGAGGTAATGTTGTATCTGAAAAATCTATACAGTTTTCCATGGAAATCTTAAAAAGAGCTAGAAAAAAGAAGAAATTATTGAGCTCAAAGCAGCTGCAGGTTTTATAACTGGTGGCTAGCACAAATTGAACAAACAGACTGATAAATACACACAAGGCAATTGTTTTTAAACCAGAGTACATTCTCAGATATATAAACCATGGCATGCTTGAGCCTTTGTAAAAATTATGATGAAGATTCCTTTTTCCTGATAAATTTTTCCCAGTTTAGCATAAGTTGTTGGCTTGATTTTTGTCTTAATATAAAATATGTCAAATTGGTATAAGGTATTGTATTTTTGAAGCCCCCCCCCTCCCCAGCCACTTCTCTTGGTCCTCTAGGGCATCAGAGGTAGAAGGTGGTTTTCAGAGGGAGCTGAGGGATAAAGAGAAAACTTTTTTAGAGGAACTTCCTTTGTTTGAGTAGATCAAATAATGACCCTGCAAAGATGCCAGGTGGCAAGGTGTGCAACTTTTATAGGAACTAATGACAGTCTCAAATTTTGGCCCACATGTTTCAAGTCCTCCACCACCAGGCTTCCCCGTGGCATGAACCAAGGACATTGTTGGTGGATAAAAATTAGAAGTTTAATGAGTTGAGATTCAAACTTTATATTCAGATATTTTTAAAAGACATTGTAAATGTTGCTTAAATTGATATTTCTCTTTGGATAAAGTTTGATCCATACAGTATGGAATGCAGAAGAAATGAAATAAATGAGCAAAAAGAAAAACAATCTGTGCTTGCTCACTTAGCATTTGGACAGTTAAAAGACCTCTGGGCTGATAAACCTAACCTGTGACCTTGCTGAAGGCATGCCAAGCTACTCCATGGCTGCCTGTGTCCCCTTACATGAATGTGAAGTTGAACATCCTTGTTCCTTTTAAAGGCTTTGTAAGGCCATTCCTCTGCATTGAGTTGGACCAACTTGTCCTCACATGTGGCACTACTTGTCCTAGATCATGACTGAAGTGGAGCAAAGGATGAGAGATTATTCAGAGTCCATGTCCAGTTTTTACTCAAAGATGTCTAGGGGATCTGCTTTACCAAGTTTCCTCAGAATGAGAGTCTCAGAAAAACATCCCAAACTGTAGCCTCTGTGGCCCTTTATTGACAGAGCCAGGAATCAAGGATAAAGGACACAAAAAGAAAGGACATCTGTGCAAGACTTCATGCACAGGACAGAGAATGACAGGGTGGTCTGCTAGTGACTCATTTTTCCCTAATCAAAAAAAGCCATTGGGGATGGAAAGAACAGTCGCCGGAGCAACCATATCTAAGAATAATCTGTATTTGATCCTGCTCTGCTAATGCCCCTGCAAGCCTGCTTTAATAATCATGTATTCCAGTAATTCTGGAGCATTGCTCCAAGGGACCCTTTGATCTTAGAAATCTTTCTAATCACTCCTCCAGCAAGGGTCTCTGCACATCTATAACTTATAGTCATAAGATATTTTAATATCTAGTCCCACTAGCCCAATAAAATGTGCCTTTTACCCTCTCTTAATGTATTCCTATTATGTTATTTTAATGCACATTCAAGTACCCCCCAGGTAAAGATTTATCTCCTTGTATTTGTGGACCTATAAGATAAGAATGGCAATATAAATACTCTAGCTGCTCTGTTTTGTCACCTTTGTGATGACATAAACTATATATGTTTATATTATGTGGAGCCAGTATTACAAAATGTCTTCAGGTTTGTAAAGGACAACCCTATAGTAAAAATTTTGTATGGCCACATGGTAGAAAAATAACTTTATTTACTGTATTCATTCACCTTTGTTATACTGAAAACAGTAGAACATTAGCTGTCTTATTAACAAAACAAGGAGGAGTCTGCATGCTCTTAAACTCTACTTGTTACACATTTGGGTAAATACCTCAAAAGAAATAGAGGTTAATGTTAAAGATAAAAGGCTTATGCCAAATATCAGGGACATCTACTATTCTGTGGAGCCAATGTTCATAAATGAGTACTTTTAATTTCTGTCTGCTGATTATTTAACATGATTATAAAATGAAGCTTAATCGTCAATCACTTGCTAATATCCTTGTCCTCCTTTCTAGACTACTGAAAGATGATAGTTCCTCAAAAATTAGAATCCAATATTTCTGTCTCCTTTAGATCAGTCAGAATGAGATTTTGTTCCATGGTATGGTGGATTAACTAATGTTCAACTTGGAATGCCCAGCTGAACTGAATCAGTGTGTTTTGGGTGTGGAAGACCCACCTGAGGATTGTTGCCAATGGTTTAAAAAGAGAACTGGAGGGAAAGATCATGGGATGCTGATTTTCTTGGAGAAGTTTGCCATGGGTAGTTTTCCTGATGAGAACTTGATTATTTTCTCATTGTTGGAGGAGTTCAGATCCTTGCTGTCACTGGGAATAGCTGCTGTTCTCATCAGGGGAGCACTGATCTTTGCTGTGAGCATCACTTCCTGACTCCAGTACAGGTTCCTCAGCCTGGTGGCACAAATCCTTTATCATGCTCATGCAGGCTTTATAGCTTTCACCACTGGCCTTTGGAACTTCCC
The DNA here is from genome assembly GCF_000247695.1 of Heterocephalus glaber. The sequence goes on along the minus strand of NW_004624852.1, from coordinate 7,007,732 downwards.
AGTGCAGATCCTCAATATGGACAAGCATGAGTTATTGTCTTGGGCTCTAGGCCACTGGCTGGACTCATAGAGGACATTGCCTTGGACTCTAGGCCTTCAGCTGGACTTGTGTGGGACATTGCTGTGGGATCCAGGCCCTTGGCTGGATTCTTTGGGTCTCTAGCACATGGTTAGATACCATAGACTCCTCTGCAATTGACCTTTTGGGTGACTATTATAATATAATCCTACAAATTGTATGTCTTGTGTTAAATCTGTTTTCCTTACAAACCCTGACTAACACACATGGCTAGGTAAGACAAATACCCCTACTCAGCCTGAAGCAGTTGTAGTGAAGACAGGCTATCATGCCTTCTGCACCCCTAAAGAATAAGAGATCAGGGCTGGGGATGTAGCTCAGTGGCACTGCGCCTGCCTGGCAAGTGCAAGGTCCTGAGTTCAATCCCTGGTACCAAAAAAAAAAAAAAAAAAAGAGAGAGAGAGAGAGAGATCAAAGTCTCAGGGAGGAAATTAGGTAGAATAGAAGAAATAAAAATTAGGCTGAAACAAAACAAGGAAAACCAAAATTTTAAAAATGAAAAAAACTACAGCTTTAGAATACAAACCCAGATTAAATTTTTTCTTTCTTCTTCTATTAGAGGATAATAAATTTGGGCAATTAGCTTTCACCTGCAAAACACAGCCCTCTTTCATCTTGGAATAGACCACCTTTTCACCTATAAAATAGGCTTTCCCCTATGGATGGTTCATTACTTTATTGTGGGTTGACTATCATCTCCCATTCACCAAAACAAGACCAAGACTACAGATTATAAAATTCTACAGATTTCCGCCACTGAAAACATAGCTATTTCCAGTTACAAACTGTAGTATGTCTCATTTCTCTAAGCATCTGCACTCCTCTCTTGAGTGTGTCCTAAAATGTCTTCCTGATAAACACTTACGTTGCCCTATTGACATGATCTTAAAACTCTTTTTCCGTGATGGAAGTCAGTAAACCTCCATGAATTCCATGTTTAGGATTGGAAAAATTCCTCATCTCATCTTCAGGACCTTCCCAGATGCAGGCAGTCTAGTAGAACTGCTTAGAAATTCTTGATGCAGATCCTTCTACTGAGGCAGGAGATTAGGATGTGGTGAAGCTGGCTGGAGAATTGGGCATGACTTGCCAATTACAAAATCCCAGGATATGTGCACAGAATAGTTCCCAAAGCCATATACATGAAAACAATCAGAGAGTGCCATCTTCAATTCTTCTCATGAGAGCTTGAACAGGTTTTCAAGAGGACAGCCTAGACATGATGCCAGCCAAGGGAGAAGGAGATACAAAAGGACAGTCACCATTGAGCTCTAGGCTACTATGCTCTTGCTTTCACAGTAGTCTCCTCTCATGCTGTAGGGTGCACCCTTTTCTGAATTTACTTGGCCAGAACTCACTCTGTGAAGTTTTCTTCTGTTACCTTTAATAAATGTAAAATAATGCTACCACTTATGTTTATTTTGTTAAAGACAAGAAGAAACTAGAAACCACCTCTGGAAGGTGACCACAGAATACCATATTTTGGCAGAGCAAGCCAGGAGGTTCCCCAATTTTTAGGGAACATAAGGGCCTTCTCTCTTCTTCTGAATAAAAGGTTAGATCATTCCCCTGGTTTTGTGTAATAGAAATTTAGATAATTTAGAAACATGTGCATGGGAACTTAGCAGAACAAAGGAATATCCAGTAAAGGTGAACTGAAGGAGCTATGAGTTGAAAAGTAGAGTACAAGCCTAGCAATTCCTCACACACAGAACAGAAAGAAAAACTTGTGGCCATTTTTTTTCATTAAGTTTATTGGTACATTTTAGGTATGAAATACAGTGATATTCATCATTGGGAACTTGTACCTTTACATGATGTATCTTGGTTCTTATTTTTTCCCCATTCCCCTGCCCTTCCTTCAACCCCTCCACCTCTCCTTATTTACAAAGACTTTGTTTCCATTTTTTCCTTTTCTCATATTTTTCCCTTCCCTTATTTCCTTTCCCCTACTCCTCCCACTTCCCCTACCCCTTTAGGCCTTTTCTTCCTATTTCACATTATCACCAGCAAAGTATCTCCTGTATTGTAAAGCTAACCTTTGGGTATCTTTTCCTGAGATTACTTCTCTAATGCTACTTTGTACTCTCCATTCTACTTAGTCTTGCTTTTGTTGTGATAACTGTAGCCTGAAGTTTGTTTCTATAAGAAATGAGGGAGAGAGAAAGAGAGAGAGAAACAAAAATGCTCAAATGGGCCTTACCACCTGGCTGGCTCTGCCAAAACACAGTGCCATGTATTCTCTTTCCAGAGAGAGAGGCGTACAGCATGGCCAGGATTTATTTGAGATCAAAGACCCAAGAGGTGACACTGGCTCTGAAATGCCAGAACAGCAGCTGTCTTACAGAGTATAGGGATTTTAAGGGGTAGCAGAGAATGAGGAAGCTGGAAACTAACTATTCTGGGATCAGGTCATCTAGTCTGTGGTTACTGGTCATTTCACTTCTGTGCAACATTTTTAATTCTGAAAATGAGGGCCTGTTGGTCTGGAATGGTCTTTTCTTTTTCCTTTTTTTGCTACCAGGGATCAAACTTGGGTCCTCGCGCTTGTGCAGTAGGCAGTGAAACCACTGAGCTAAATCCCCGGCCCATGGAATGGTCTTTTCTATAAACAGGACTTCACCCAGGCCAGTTAGTTAGGAGTACTGATATTGTTACATGGCTAAGAATTTGCAACTGAGAGGTGACCACTGTTGCTCCATTGGAATGGAGAGTTTACTAAGATTGAAAACTTAGAATCAGTAATGAATTAAAGGGACGAAGTTTAAATGAAAGACACATTGTTTGTAAGGAGGAAAAGCCAGAAGAGAGAAAGCTGCCCTGAAGAGGACAAGGGCCGGGGGCTCTGGAAATGTGGATAGCCATGGGCTTTTGTCCCCAGCTTCTCTCATTGGGTGCTAGGGAACCTTCCCCCTACCTGGAACTTTCCATGACCTGATTGGATCCTTGGGTTGTCCTTGAATTAAAACAGGCCCCCTTGCCTTCATGTGCATTTCTTTAGGTGGGCTTTGTATAACTACTTCCTAGCCATTAGTTTATTTGTACTTCATAGGGCTTTATCTCCAGGATGACAAGCTGGTTGGTTAGAAAGAGGCTTTTTCATGGTTATCTTAGAGTTAGTAAGGAGATATGTGGATATCTATTGTAATAATATAATATAATGTTGTATAGTGTCTATCTATCTATACATATGTGTACATAGGTATGAGTGTGTACTGAATAATAGCTTTCCCCAGAATTGCCTGAACTGAATTGCGATTACTCCATAGGCAAGTCCTCCCAATGCAGCTAGCAAGGCTATAACTCCAAAAATAATGAGGGTAACATGCTCTTGCTTTTGTCAAGACAAAGTGATATCAGTGTTCTGTACATAAGCATGCTCTAATTGTTCCAGGTCAAAATGACTAAAGGTAGTTAAAACATCAGGACTGGGGCTTAGCTGAACAAGTACCCAACTTTCCTTGCATTTATAGGAACTTAAGCACTGTATTCTTCAGGACTGAAATTCATCTTGGGCTAGGTGTGTCCCATAGAACAAACATCCAGGAGAGGCACAAAGGAGAGGCAGAGCATTGTTGGTAAGATTGGTTAGAGATAGATTTTTGAATGTGATGTGAAGAGGCCTTACCTGGCAAAGAGTGCTAAAAATCCTCCCTGGTACTGGCTTTTTGTCTCTTTCATCCCAGCATCTTTGGTAGAGGGTTTAGGGGTATAGGCCAATATAGTATGCATATAATTGTAGTTGTTTCCTCTGAATATAGAGCATTTAATTTTAGACAAGAATCTGAAGAGTGTGATCAGGATATCTAGGGGAATTGTAAGTGGAACTTGTTATAGCTTGCCTTTAAATGCCCCCCCCCAAGCCTCATGTGGTCATAGGAGGGGCTTTTTCAGAGGTGGATGGATCTAGAGTGTGTAACTTATGTGACACCACGGTGTGATGCTAGGATTAACAGCACTAGGATTAAGGATGTGAGTGCTATCCACCATAAGGTGTGAGTAGCCTATATTTGATATATGAGACAGAAAGAGGCTTGTCACTTACCCATCACTTGCTTGCTTTTGCTACTTTCTGCCCACCATGAACTGTTTCTCCTCTGTGATGCCTGTCTGCCACGCCACCCTGCCTTGGAGCCAGGCAAATATGGACTGAAACCTCTACAAATTGTGAGCTAAATAAACCTTTCCTCCTTTAACTTTGGGTGTTGGGTATTTTGTCACCGCAATGAGAAAAAGTATCTAAGATAAAGCCATTGCAGAAAAAGGTTATGTTTTTACAGACCTCCTTATCTCCCATCCTCTCTTGAAGGGATTAAAGAATCAGTAAACTCAAGGGATTTAACATTTTGTGTCACAGGGAATGGGGAAATCTGGCCTCATATCTGTGCACCATATCCACCCAAACATATCAGTGCCATCTATCATGCCTCTGATGGGGACTTCTGTTAAGATGATTCGATTCGAGGGTTTGGTGCCCTCAGGGACCATCTTTCATATCTGAGATCCTGTGGCAGATGTACAGGTTTAAATATTAACTAGGGAGAAGCCATGACCATAAAACAGCCAATAGCTAGACTACCCTGAGTTTAGGGCCTCTGCAACCCAGATAAGTGAGTTGTTATGCCAACTTATTTGCCTTTGTGAGCAAATGGACAGAGGATGTGCCCAACTAGGGTAAGTGTGAACATGAGAAGTATTCCATCCTTGAGGCAGAAAAAAAAATTGGAGCCACAACAGAATTTCAAGCAAAACTGGCAACAATACACACTAGTTAAAACAGAGTGTCCTTTCTATCAATCATAACCACTCTCCTTTAATAGTTGTTTCTTGTAGAAGATATAGCATTAGATTGCAGAGGAGAAAGAATTCTATTTGTGTTGGGATGAAATCAGAAAAAGAGCCCTGAAAGCAGAGATCACACACAGTGTTAATGAGGTCCTGTCTGGTGGTTAAAGAATAAAATTAAATCTCTTGAGACAGGATGTCTAGGGAATTTTGAAACTGGGCTAAGGAAATAGACATCACCTATACCAGTGATGGTGAACTTTTTAGAATTTTCAATGATACAAATAGCCTGCTGAAGCACACATGCCATAGGTTTGCCACCACTGACCAAACCCATGGTAAATAGATTTTAGCATTATTCATCTTTTTGTTTTTTGAAAAGAAACTTGAGGTCCTCCACAGGTTCAGAGGTGTAAGTAGATTTGGATGTGGCCTTGAGACGATCTGGAGGTGCATTTTTACTGCAGCTCTTGGAGGTAGTCCACAGCCTTACTCAGGAGTGATGAATCCAGGAGCTGCATCCAATGTCTTTAATTGCAGTGGGGGTTTAAAGGGTCACTGTGTAGGGATCTTCCAACTGGGATTTGTTCATGTCCTGTGTGTCTAGAACCTTGACTAGCCCCAGTGTCCCAGGCAGAAGAGAAGTTTCTTGATGGAGTAGGTCTAGCATCTGTTTGCCTCATGGTTGCAGGATTTGTTGGAACTGGAATAAGGACTTCTCTTGTCTTAAGGCTCCATCTGTTTCCTCATTAACTAGGATGTAATTTCTGAGGAAGGGTCTCCCATATAGAAGTTCAAAGAGAGATTCCCCTGAAACTTGGGCATGTTTCTTGCCTGTATTAGGGCCTCAGGTAGGAGCTGTTTCCATGGGGCCTTACATTCCTGTGCCAATGTTGTGGTTTGTATTTAGATGTCCCCCCAAAGCCTCATTCAGATGAGGTGGGGCTTTCTTTTTCAGAGGTAGTTGAATCTTGAATGTGTGATGCTGGGGTTAAGGGCGTGTGATTACTAAACCACTACATGTGAGTGATTAGTTTGGCACTGCCTTAATCCTGGTGGTCTGGATGGGATAAAAGAGGTGACTTGGATAAGGTCTCTTATTACCTTTGCTGCCTTGTGCATGCCATGTTCTTTTTCCTCTGTGATGCTTGTTTGCCATCCCTGACTTGGAGCCAGCTGATTGCGGACTGAAACCTCTATGAACTGTAAGCCAAATAAACACCCTCCCCTGTAGGGAACAGGGAAAGGGGACATTACCAGAACCTCTGCAGTAAGTCCTAGTCTCCTGTGAGCCACAGCAGTGCATGGCGAATTACAGGAAAGGTAGAAAAATAAGACTTTGAGAAGATGAGCTTTGAGTCTGATCAGTGCTGCTCTGGGCAGCAAAGACAAAGACCCCTAGCTTGCAGCACCTTTTATTCAGTATATCGGGAGACTCAAATGTAACAAATGAAATGCAGAGTTCAGTACTTCACATTGGGATAAACAAAGTGTAACAAAAGGCTGGGGGGCAGTGGAAATCTAAGAACAATGAGGAACTATGCAGATGAAGATTTGGTTCCTCCCAGGAACTATGCAGATGATGATTTGGTTCCTCCCAGGGTGTCTCCCGCAGGTGTGGTCTTGCCCTGGAGCATCACAGCATCACAGGATCACTGAGGTCTCAGTTGTGACCAGAAGCCAAACTGGAATTATGTCTCAGAATGCCATAGCTGGCCTGTAGGTGGAAGAACTAGGCCCATTCAAATGATTTTTCCCTAAAATTATGTAGCATTGCTCCCAATATATCTCTGTTCTTTTTCTTTCATGTGAAGGTGTTTTTAGGAAAAGTGAACACACCCAACAATAGCTTGTCGCTATATTTGTGAAGATCTATAGTGTGTTTGACTGGCTTAGCTGTCTATAATAAGCATGATTTCTATTAATTGGGGCTGTAAAAGGATGACAAATCAAATAATAATAATTGTTTTAAACAGTGGTGGCTAAAAAACTTAAAACTTTTGTTGAACTCAAATAGCTATTGTCTTGTTATAGTTTTCTTCCCCCCCCACTAAGTTTATTGGTACATTTTAGGTATAAATACATTTACGTACATCAATGGGATCTTGTACCATTACATGAGTATCTTGGTTACTTTTTCCCCCTTCCCCTGCCCTCCCTTCACCCCCTCCACCTTTCCCTATTTGCAAAGATTTTGTTCCCATTTCTTTCCTTTCTCATTTTCCTTTTCCCTTTTTTCCTTTCCCCTACCCCTCCCACTCCCCCTGCTCCTTTAGACCATTATATCCTATGACACAATATAATTATACATTTTAAAAATTACATTATCAAGATCTAGCAGACATTACCACAGATTTTACAGAATTTAAAAGGTTATAGAAAGCATATTTAAAAAATCTGTTTTGAAATAAATTTGACAACTTTTAAGAAGTACCTTGGAAGACAAATTAATGAAACTATCTCTGGAGGAAATATAAAATTTGAATAGCACCTATTAAAGAAAGTATATTCCTAGATTGAAAACCTACCTATATGACAACAAGAGGCTCATATACATTATAACTGATAAATTATATCAAACATTGAAAGCAGGCAAAATAAAGGAACACTTCTCCCCTCATTTGAGGAAATCAACATTGTGCTAATCGTAAAACTGGATAAAGATAATAGAAGAAAAAAGTATGAACATAGATAGAAATTTGTTTAACAAAACAAACTATTAGAAGTCAGATCTGGCAGGATGTAGAAAGTGGTTTTATTATAGGGATGGCAGTGTTGGTTCAGCATTGGAAGATCCACCCCCAAAAGTCATTTTAACAGAAGAAAGGAAAAAGCCATATGATTGTGCCACTAGTTGGAGAAAAAGTATTGGACTAAATTCTACAGCTGTTCATGGGAAAAGCTATCAGGAGACTAGAAGTAGAACATAACCTTCTCATCAGATTAAAGACATGTACTCCATACTTCTAGCAGAAACGCCTGATATGAATGGAGAAGATACAATGCTTTTGCCTAAGGTGGGGGACAAGGGTAGATAGGCTTACTCTTCATCTGTCCATTAAACTTGGAAATATAGGCCCAAACCAAAATAGTCTGGCAATAAAGTGACATAAGTAGGATAGGATTGGCAAGGTAGAAGCAAAATCTTTATATGTAGACAAAATGATCATCTACAGAGAAAATACTAAGAAATCTCTAGGAGCCCCAAGAACTTGTAGTTGAATTTAGCAGTATTAGAAAACACAAGGTATATATAAAAATTCAGGTCTTTGTATACTTGCTATAAATGAAGAATTGGATATTGAAATTTAAAAGTTATATAGGAGTACAAAGGACCTAGAAAAGTTAAAAAAAAAAAAAACAGTGCTGGAAGACGTTATTACCTAATTTTAAGACTTCCTCCAAAGCTACAGTAATCAAGGCAGTGTTGGTGTAAGGAAAGACATATAGATCATTGGAATAAAACAGAGAACCTAGAAATAGAACTACACATATAGGGTCCACTGAGTTTTGAAAGATTATTTTACATTAACATTTCATAGAATACAAACTCAATTCAAGAGCCGGGGAAAACATAGTGTTTTCAGAAAATGGCACTAGAACACCTGGTATCCATATATAAAAAATTAACATCAACCCTTTACTTCCATACATAAAAATAACTTGAAAAGATCTATGAACCTAAATATGAAAGCCTCAAAATATAAAACCTCAAAGTATAAAAGTATAAAAGCCTCAAAGTATAAAAGTATAAAGCCTTAAAGTATAAAAGTATAAAAAGAAGAAATTATAAGGGAAAATTTTTATGAATTTAGGGTAGGCAAGAACTTCTGAGGATACAAAAAATATGAAGTATAAAAGAAAAAAATTGATAAATGAGATCCCATTAAAATTTAGAACTTTGAATGACATTGTTAAAATGAAAAGTAGTCCTTAAACAGACCATATTTACAATGCATATAACTTATGAGCAGAATATATAAAGAACTCTTACAGCTCATTAATAGACAACCCAATTAAAAAGTAGACACAAGAAGATGATAAATAGCCAGTAAAGCACAAAGAAAGGTGTGCAAAAATAGAATCAGAAAAATACTAATTATGAACAATAACAAGATTGAATTATACACTTATTAGGGAGATGAAGTTAAAAGTTTTAAAAGCCTTGTCATGACTTTTTCTTTTTATTGGATACTCTCCCTTTACGTTTAATTTGTCACACCCAATGGATTCATTCTGCTGGGTTTCCTGGGGTTGTGATCCTCATTGTCTTTTCCTAGGATATTCTCTAAAATTTTTGGAGTGCTGGTTTGTTATTCATAAAGTTCCTAAGGTGCTCTTTATCATGAAAGTATCTTATTTCTCCATAAATTTTGAAAGATAGTTTTGCAAGGTATGTCAATCTGGGTTGGAGGCTGTTTTCCTTTAGGGCTTGAAATCCATCACTCCAAGCTCTTCTTGCCTTGAGGGTTTGTGTTGAGAAGTCTGCTGTGATTTTGATGAACTTTCCTTTGTATGTGATTTGTTCCTTTTCTCTCACTGCTTGTAGAATTTTGTTGTTCTGTTGGGTTTCTGGAATCCTTACTATTATATGCCTATGTGTAGAGGTTTTTTGATCAAGGCTAGTTGGAGTCCTATATGCCTCATTTATCTGTATGTCAAGTTCTTTTCCCCTCCTTGGGAAGTTTTCTGCCATGACTTCTGTGAACAGATTTTTAATGTCATCTGGACTCTCTCCTGTTTCTTCTTTGACTCCAATCAGTCTTATGTTATTCTTCTTTGTATCATCTAGCAGCTGCTGGATTGATTTTTTCATGGTCCCTTACAATTTTAAAGCAATTTTTCTTTTTCTGGTCACTAATTGCAATCTTATCTTCTATATCTGAAATCCTGTCCTTGCATTGGTTCATTCTGCTGCACAGACTTTCGATGGAGTTTTTAATTTCCTGGAAATCTGTTTGCATCTGTTTTATGGATTCCATTTGTTTCCTATATTGTGATTCCATCATGTTCCTCAGGTCCTCTATTTTTTTTTAATCTGTGTCTTCTATAGTTTTATTAATCATATCTTGCACTATGGGCAAAATCTTTGCTGTTATCTGAGAAATTATTTCTGATTTCATTTTTTCCAGATCCTCCTTTGTTGCCAGTTCAGAGAGCCGAGGTCATTTAGTATCAGACTGTTCCATCTCTTTTCCCTTTGGGTTTGCTGTAGTTGATCTGGAAGTCTGTTTTTGAGGCTTGTTTACATGTCTTCTCATTTCCATGGCATGGGGGGGGGTGCTTCTGGGGCCTGTGCAGCTCACCTTCTCTGCCATAGGAACATGGAATTGTGGCAGGGGAGGCTCTTCCCAGGTGCTGGGATTGGCTCACCTTCTCTGCCCTAGGACCGTGGAATGGCAGTGGGGGAGCCTCTTCCTGGGACCTGGGATTGGCTCACCTTCTCTCTATACTTTTCTACTGGGTGTGCAAGACCAAGTTATGGTGAGACCTATATTAAATAAAGTCAGTCTCTTGCTATCTAACAAGGTCAATTGAGTCTCCTCAGGCACTGTCTTGGAACCATGCATAGAGCCTCTTAACTCCTCTGTCAGTGTCAGCCATCAGGATATGTCACAGCCTTGCTTGACCATGTTGCTTTCTGCGAAAGCATGGGAGATTTTTTTCCTCCAGGTGACATTCCTTGGCACACTTTTTGTTGGATCTTACCATTTTGGTGTTCAGCAACCTCCCTGCTCAGGAGGTTGGGTGACTCACCAAAGATGTAGAATCTTGGAGAATGTTCCCTCATGTCCTGGATCTTTTTATTGTAGTTGACCTTGGAGGGTCAGGGCCGAAATATTGGCTGTCATCTTAGCCCAAATACCTTTTGAGTTCTGGTCTCTAGACTTTGGTTATTGAACACCCAGAAGAGAAGATCAATAACATTAGCATTGTAAGAGGAGTAGTGAACACAACTATTATAATTTTCCCTCGATATTAAGCATTTTGGAATAAAAATATAGTTAAAAAACTGTTATTATTGCCAATCATGTCTGGTCTTGTGGTTGAATCCCTAAGTAGCTATCTTTTTATAGGATGTCATCTAAGGAAAATATATTAGCCTACAAGTGTGCCTATTATCATAGGTGGCTGGAGCATGAGAAGGGCAAATATCTGAATCAAAAGGTTATTAACATAAACAATGTTAGAAGACCCATACAATTAGAGGGCATGAATACATTTTCTATACCAGAAAAGGAGCAGTAATAAATATTACAGTTATATAAAACATTGTGTTCTTCAATGTAGTTTGGTACCAAAAGCATCTTCCTAATAACACTCTTTTGTTTATGCCACAGAAATTAATCATTTGAAGATGACCAATGTAGACATATCGCAATAATATATTTAGAACTTAACCAATGTAAACATTTTACAATAACATATTTAGTGCTTAAACATCAATGATAACCAATGTAATCAATTTATAATTACATATTTAGAATTTAAACTGCAATGATAACCATTGTAATCAATTTATAATAACATATTGGCCTCTAAGCTAGACCGGCTAGGTGAGAGGAGCAGCTTGAAGCTACACAGCCATCCCGGGCCCTGCCCACACCATGGTGAGGTCTGGGGGGGCATCTTGCAGCCCAACCCCTATCTGACACTCTCTAAACTGGACCAGCTAGGTGAGAGGAGCAGCTTGAAGCTATGTGGCTGTCCCAGGCCCTGCCCAGGCCACAATGAGCTCAGCTTAGCCACACGGACACCTTTCAAGGCCCAATCCCCACCCCCCTGTGTGCCTCTGGCCTTCTGGATTTTCTACTACCTGGTCCCACACTACAGAGGCACAGGAGATTATAAAGATCCTTGTCCTGAGGGCCACAAGATAGAGCAGAAGTTAGTAACAGAAAGAGGGCTTCTCAGGCTCTTCAATGAAAACCGAAGCTCAGTGGAAAAGTAAAGAGAATCTTTACAATAAAGCCACATCCAGACCACTGTACTTGGTCTGCTGCTGGCTTGCTGAGACTCATTGACTTGTATATGCACATGAATTCCTGTGTTGCCTACTGTGACAGCAGAGACATACTCTGAAGGAAGCTCATAATTTCTAGTGCTATTTGCAAAAAAGAAAAGAAAATTGTTTTCTCTTATTTTCAATTCTTAATTTTTACTTTCTGCTTTTCAAAGTTTTACTTTTCTTTCTTTTCTTTCTTTTATCTTTTATTCCCTCCTCTCACTCATTCTCTTGCTGTCCCACATTGCTCCTCATCTCCCCATTTGTTCCTTACTGCACTGAATTTGGATTTCTCCCTTATTGTTTTTTTCTTCTCTTTTTCCTTCTCTTGATTATCATTAGGTTTAAAGGAAAGTAAATTTGGTATCTAGCCTCCCTGTTGCTGTTAGGTGATTTTATTCACATCTTTGTTCTTTAATTCTGCCATTTTCCCTTGCCTTTAACAACTTCTTAGAGTTTGTGTGATCTTTCTGTGTCTTCGGGCCTCAATGCTAATCTTACCTGTTCTTTCTACATGTCCCTCCCTCCCCAACTCCTTTTAACTCCCCACTCAAAGGGGAAAGATGCTATACTGAAGAGTTTATTCATTATAAACTTATGTTAGGTTGATCCTCGGTTTTAATTTAACTCACATAGTTAAAATTGATAGATTAATAACTATCACAAATTGTCATTTTCTAGGCTGTGCTTGATGATACGGTATTGCTGACTATGTCTTTTGAGCTAATATGTTGTGATTGATCTAATTAGTTTTCCTTCCTGGTATAAGGAAAATAAAATAGCCTCAGAGTCATTTTCCTACCTGGTATAAGGAAAATAAAATAGCCAAACATAAGCTATATCTAGAAGACAGCCCTGAAAAGCAGTCATTCCACAAGGGTTCTAAACACAAGAAATAAAGATACCTACATTAAGCAATTTTGAAATATCAAAACAGGAATTAAACCAAGGACAGTACCAAAAACAAAATTGAGAAAACATTTAAGCAAGGCACAAATGCAGGCTTCTATGCCACAAAAAGGAAATTTTTGGGGAAATGAAGTGGAAAAGTCTGACAAGCAACCACTTGGACACCCTGAACTGACAGCACAGGAAGTAACAAAGCAGATGCATGAGGCTGTAGAAAAATTCAAAGCAGAAATAATCTTCCAGATAAATACAGACATGGTGAGCACAATGAAAGACATGATTAGAAGCTCTAGAGCAGAAACAGATAAGAAAATAGATGAGATCAGAAACATGCTGGGAAATGGAAATAAAGTCTTTGTAAATAGGGAAGGGTGGCGGGCGTGAATGGAGGGCTAGGAATGGGGAAAAAATAAGAACCAAGATGCATCATGTAAAGGTACAATTCCCAATGAGAAATGTAATTGTGTTGTA
>NW_004624852.1:6928637-6940173 GCF_000247695.1 Heterocephalus glaber | reverse complement strand
AGGGTGTATGATCTTCTTGATGACCCTCTGTATTCTGTTTGCCAGTATCTTGTTGAGGATTTTTGCATCTATGTTCATTAGTGAGATTGGCCTGTAGTTCTCTTTTTGGCTTGGGTCTTTCCCTTGTTTTGGAATCAAAGTAACACTTGCTTCCAGGAATGAATTTGGAAGCTTTTCTTCCCTTTCAATTTCCTTGATGAGTTTAAAGAGTAATGACAATAGTTCTTCTTTAAATGTCTTGTAGAATTCAGCAGTGAAGCCATCAGGATCTGGGCTTCTCTTTGTTGGTAAATTTTTTATTACATTTGCAATTTCACTCATTGTAATCAAGGTGTTTAGAACTTCTATATCTGCTTCATTTAACTTTGGTGGTTCATATGTATCTAGGAATCTGTCCATTTCTCCTGTGTTTTCCATTTTATTAGAGTACAGGTTCTCAAAGTAGGTATTGATGATCCTCTGGATTTATGTTGGATCTGTTGTGACTTCACATTTTTCATTCTTAATTACATGGTTTGAGCCTTTTCTTTCCTTTTTTTGATAACTTTGGCTAAAAGTTTATCAATTTTATTTATTCTTTTGAAAAATTAACTCTTTGATTCATTGATTTTTTGCATCATTCTCTTAGTCTCCATTGCATTCTTTTCTGCTCTCGTTTTTATAATTTCTTCTATTGTACAAGCTTTGGATTTGTTATGCTCCTATTTTTCTAGCAGCTTGAGGTTCTGCATTAGGTTATGTATTTGAGTTCTCTCTGTTTTCCCTAAATGGGCATTCACTGCTATGAATTTCCCACTTAGAACTTATTTCATTGTGTCCCATAGATTTCTGTATGTTGTACTGGCATTATCATTTACTAATAGAAACTGTTTAATTTCTTCTTTAATTCCTTCTGTGACTCACTGGTTGTTCATTAAGGTGTTATTTAGTTTCCATGTGTTTGTGGGGGTTTTGTGGTTTCTTATGTTGTTGATCTCAAATTTTATTGCACTATGGTCTGAAAATATACAGGAGGTAACTTCAATTCTTTTACATTTACTTAGACATGTCCTATGAGCTAGAATGTGGTGTATTCTGGAGAATGACCCATGTGCAGCTGAAAAGAATATGTATTCTGATTTTGTGGGGTGAAACACTCCATGAACATATACAAAGTCCATTTGTTGAATAGCTTGGTTCAGTTCCAGAATTTCCTAGTAAATTTTTTGTCTAGGTGATCTGTCTATTTGTGATAGTGGGTTATTGACGTCCCCCACTACAATCGTGTTAGTGCTTATTTGGTTTTTCATGTCCATTAATATTTGTTTTGTATAGTTGGGGATCATTTCTTTTTGGTGCATATATATTTATAATTGTCATCGCTTCCTCCTGGATTCTTCCATTCACAAGGATGTAGTGATCATCTTTGTCTCTCTTAATTAATTTTTGTTTGAAATCTACTTTATCTGCAAATAATATTGCTACCCCTGCTTTTTTCTGGGTTACTGTGGCATGGAGAACTGCTTTCCATCCATTTACTTTCAGTCTATGAATTTCCCTTTGAGTTAGGTGTGTTTCTTGTATACAGCACATTGTTGGATTTTGCTTCTTAATCCACTCTGCCAGTCTATTTCTTTTGATTGGTGAATTGAGAATATTAACATTGATGGTTATAATGTATAGATATTGATTCATCATTGTCATGATGTTTTGCCATTGCTGGCTCTTTTATTTCTTATTTTTTCCCCTTTCCCTTTAGTTTCTTACCTTGCTTGGTGGCTTTCCTCTGTTGGGCCTCATGGAGTTGTGACCTTCATTGTCTTTTTCTAGGATATTGCTCAGAATTTTTTGGATTGCTGGTTTGGAGTTCATGAAATTTCTCAGGTGTTCTTTGTCGTGGAAGTAACTAATTTCCCCACTGATTTTGGAAGATAATTTTGCAGGTCACAACAGTCTAGGTTGGAAATTATTTTCTTTTATGGCTTGAAATACTTCACTCCAGGGTCTCCTTGATCTGATGGTTTGTGTTGAGAAGTCTTCCATGATTCTAGTGGGATTTCCTT
This sequence comes from Heterocephalus glaber, assembly GCF_000247695.1. The sequence goes on along the minus strand of NW_004624852.1, from coordinate 6,938,131 downwards.
TGTAGGTGATTTGTTTCTTTTCTCTAACTGCCTGTAGAATTTTATTCTTCTGTTGGGTTTCTGGGATCTTGACTATTATAGGTCTAGATGTAGTTTTTTTTTTATCATGGCTAGTTGGAGTTCTATATGCCTCACTTATCTGTACATCCAATTCTCTACCTCTGTCTGGGAAGTTTTCCACTATTACTTCTGTGAACAGTTTTTTTATGACAATTGTACTTTCTCCAGTTTATTCATGGACTTCTATCAGTCTTATGTCATTCTTCTTTGCATTGTCTAGCAGCTGCTGGATTGATTTCTCCTGGCCCCTTACTATTTTTAAAAAATCTCTGTTTTCATGGTCCTTAACTGTGATCCTGTCTTCTATATCTGATATCCTATTTTCAGATTCCCTTAATCTATTCTGTATGCTTTGAATGGAGTTTTTAATCTCCTGAATATTTGTTTGAATCTGTTTCATGGGTTCCATTTCTTTCTTATGCTGGGTATTCATGGTTTCCAGTATGTTTTTGAGCTCATCTCTTTTTTTTTCTGTTTCTCTTATAGAGCCTCTAATCATGTCTTTCACTCTGCTCACCATCTCTGTAGATATCTGGGAGATTATTTCTGCTTTGAATTTTTCTAGAGCCTCATTCATCTCTTTTGTTACTTCCTATGCTATCAGTTCAGGGTGTCCAGGTGGTTGATTTTTGGACTTTTCCACCTTGTTTCCCCCCGGGGTTTACCCTTGGTGAGGTGGAAGTCTGAGTTTGTGCCTTGCTTAAATGTCTTCTCAGTTTTGTTTTTGCTACTGTTCTTGGTTTAACTCCTGAGTTGATGCTTTGAAATTGCTTATTGTAAGTGTCTTTGTTGCTTGTAATTAGAACCCTTATGGAATGATTGCTTCTCAGAGGTATCTTCCAGATATAGCTGGTCTTTAAGTTTTGAATCTCTAATGACTCTGAGGCTATCTCATTTTCATTATACCAGGGAAGACCACTGACTAGATCAATCACAACACCCTAGCCCAAGTGATAAAATCGGCAATGCCATAGCATCAAGTACATCTTAGAAAATGACATTTTGTGGTAGTTATTAATCTATCCCCTTTAACTGTGTTAATTAAATCAAAATAAAGAACCAACATATGTTTATAGTGAATAAACTCTTCAATATAGCAACCTTACCCTTCAGAAATGGGAGTCAGAAAGAGTTGGGGAGGGATAGATAGGTAGGAGGATAGGGGAAGGTTAGCAGTGAGGCCAGAGGACACAGGTAAGAGAAGGAAAAAGAGAATAATAGAAAAATAAAGAAGAAATCTGAATGAGGGCCAGAACAGAAACAAAAAGGGAGATGAACAATGTGGGACAGGAAGAGAGTGGGTGTAAGGGAGAGAGAAAGGAAAGAGAAAAGAAAGATGAAAAAAAGGAGAGAAAAACAAAAATTTGCAAAGAGTAGGAAAAAAAATAAAGATAAGAGGAGTAAAAAAACCCAATAATATTAATTTTGGAAATAAAAAACAAAAATGAAAATGAAATGCCTCCTTCAGGGTATGTCTCTGCTGTCACAATAGACAACATGGGTAGCAATATACAGATATGTCAGTGAGTCTCAGCAAGCCAGTCCCAGACCCATGAGATTCAGGCAGATTTGTGACTGCAAGTCTCAAGTTGAGCTCCCTGTCCTCCTGTGGGGTTGAACTCCACAGGGTTGTACTGTGGGTTCCAGCTGCCCTTCCCCTGAAGATAGTTCTAGTTCCAATGGGAGGTGATGATCCCTCCAACTTACCCAGTATGGTAGTCTGGTGTCCCCTCTGACTTTGTAGTGTGGAACCAGGTGGCAGTACAGTCAAGATGCCAGAGGAGTGGGGGGGGGGGTCCTGCAGGTCACTGTGTGGCTAAATGGATTGCAGGCTGTATGGGGCAGGTTCCCTGTGACTGGGGACCTTTCTTCTGGGTCCGTGGATGTACTTTATATTTCCAAGTGCTTCGTATCCAGATGAGATTATAATGGTTAAACTCACTGCTCCCACTTCAATACTGATGCAATTGACCTTCTGGGTGTTCAATAACTAAGAATTAGAGACCAAGGTTAAATAAATTATATCCAATATTTTGGCCCTAGCTGTACAAGGTCAACAAAGACCCAGGATATGAGATAAACTCTCTCTGATCTAAAACTTTGGTGAGTCACCCATCCTCATGAGCAAGGAGATTGTTTGACCACAAAAGACAGGAGTCAACCAATACACAATATGCCAAAAAGAAAGGTCACCAATGAGGAAAAGACTTCCATGCTTTCACAGGAAGCTACGTGGTAAAGCAAGTCTGTGACCCATTCTGGTGGCTGACATTAAAAGAGGAGCTGAGAGATTCTGTACATGATTCCAAAAGTAATGCCTAAAAATCTTTAACAGACCTTGATAGACAGCAAGAGGTAAAGTTTGGTTGACACAGGTCTCACTTTAACCTGGTCTGGAACACTCACCATGGAGGTATAACCAATGACAGATAAAAGTCTTAGCAATATAGGGTAAACATAAAAAGGGGCTCCAATATTGTACAGCCCCTGCTACCAGTTTCTAGATACACCTGTAGACAGTTCTAGGAGCCAGCTGGTTACAAGTGCTAATCCAATCCCTTAAGAACATCGTCTGACATGGCTCCTTCCCCAATATGCCTTTACATTCTACTGCTCATGGTTTGGTCATATATGCCTTAATCTCTTGGTAAAGTTTGTTTATTCTTGCCTAGAGGCTGCCAAACCTCAAATGATCATACAGATGAAAAACCAGGAAGGTGTCAGACAGGGTTTCTGCTTTAAATTACAGCATGACATTGTTTAGTCTTCTCTGTTTCTTTTGGGATCATTCTTGATTATTAAAAAACTGCCTCTATTAGAGATCATAAACAGTGCCTACCTACATGTGACCTTAAAGCTAATTGCATCTTTCTCCTGTCATCAAAAGCCACTTTAGAACCTAACAGCCTACATGAACTTGCCCAAAGTATTGCTTTCCTTCAGACTAGATAGACACACTAGCAGAAGTAGCTGTACAACATTGAGGGAACTGAATCACTTAAGAGCTGAAATGAAAAGGTTATGTTTATCCCTAAAAGAAGAATGTACTTTCTTCATCAGTAGGTCCAAAAGAGTGGGAGACATGGCACAAAGACTGGTTGACCATGCTTCCAAGATCCATGAAAATCTTTTTATGTCATGAATGTCCTGGGAAAATGTCTGGAATTGAGTGTCTTGGTTACTGTACTGGATGTGGCCTTTATTGATAGTTCTCATAACCTCACTATTTATATTTTATATACTTATTATAAATGATGCATGTGAAACCACTCACTTAAAGCAGGCTTTTTTGTGAGAAAAAGAAAAGTTTATTACAGTGAACAGAGACTAAATTCAGGGATGAAAATCAGATGGATTTTAGCAGCTAGCTGGGAAAACCAAGTTTATTACATCCATGTGTGGATGGGCTGACACTGGGAGAGAGAAATATCAGCAGCTAGCTAGAAGAGATTTCATCTGTGAGTGGATGGACTAACATCAGGAAAGAGATATTAGCCGCTAACTGGGAAAGGAATTAGGCTTACATAGATATTGAAGGGGCTAAGGAATTTGGGGTGAAATGTTTATGATTGAATCCAAGGACAGTCAGCACAGGTGCATAGACAATGACTGTGATTGTACTGAGATTACATCCCTTTGAGTTAGGATAGAAGAAATAAATTGAGGTAGAAAGGAAACAAGGAAATTGAGATTTTAAAATTATACTTTAAAGAAAAATTGCATCTTCAGAACACAAGCCCAGTTTAAGTACTTTTTTTCCTTCTCCCAAACAGTAAACCTGGGCAACTCCATGTCAGCTGCAAATGGGTCTAACCCAGAGATCTCAGCAGAAGTGGGCAATCAGACAACCTAGCCAGCAAGGAAGGTGACTCCCCTTCCATGGGAATACCCTCTCTTTTCCCTTTCTGGGTGAAAAATGTATTCCCAGGAGGAGAGGTGAACCAATCATGGCATGGAAGAGACTAGATTGTGGGTCAAAAGGCTTCTGTCTTTATGGGGTGTTACACCCAACAAGAAAGAACCAACCAGAGACCAATATTAAATCCACACAGGAGTTTATTACAGGCTGGTACCTGAGTGGAGCATCTGACTTGAGCCCCGACTGGGGGAGATTAACATATTTTATACACCTTTGAGGCCAACAGTTTCTAGGGCCCCCTATGGGATAGAACTAGCAAAGCAAGCAAAAGGTACAGAAGCAGAACGTCCTGTTGTTAGAACATTTGTAAAACAATAGTTGATTAATTGTTGTTTCTAAGAGACTCTCTAAGGGGAGGAGGTTTCTAAGCTTCCTCCTTTTGAGTTCATCTAAAGGGCAAGCAGGTGGGTTGTTCAGCAACAATATGGAGTCTGTCTTGCTAACTAGGGTCCTTCATGGGGGAAAGGAAGGGCTCTTCTGATCAGTTGGGATTATATTCTCTTGATGATCCACACAATGTGGAGAGTCTGTCTTGGAGACTGTAGCAAACAGTTCAATGGGGATGGGTGTAAGTCAAGCAGGGCAGGTCTCCAGTAGACAAATGCTTTGGTATAGCAGGCCACAGCAGGGGATCAGGAGATATGAACCTGGTGCATTCAGCCTGTTGCCTTTCTCTGTGGAGCACTTGGTAACTTGTCTTGAACTTGGGCAGCTCTTTGTTTAGCGCCAAGGTTGTTTGTGCATCCCCATAGGTCATGAACTCATGTGGAGTGCTTCCTTTCCTTAGGTTTTTGTAATTTTCCTTCTCCTTTTCTGATCCCTTTTCCACCTCATTCTTTTGGGAATCAGAGTGTTCCTACAGTTGTTTGTTCTGGATAACAAAAAACAGGGTTAAGAGATACAATGTTCTCTTGAACTGGAAGAGAAAAATCAGTGTGTTTAAACTTCCCTTCACCACTTTTGTGTGAGCCAGGGAGCAGTAGGGCCAGTTCTAGCTGACTCATCTCCTCTGAGTCCTAAAACCCCACCTAGAGTTGTTACTTCCTGAGGTTGTTTGCTGATATTGTTTTGTTCTCCTTTTTGTTCTTTTAATTTTTTTTGCTTCCAGGGATCGAACTCAGGACTCTGCACTTGTGAGGCAGGCAGTGGTGATACTGAGCTAAATCCCCAGCCTGGTTTGCTTTCCTTTTTACCCAGTTTTGTTTTTGTTGTGAAAACTGTGGCATTAAGTTTATGCTGCTATCTAAAAGGACATAGTGCCTGACTTTTATTTTGAAATTTTGTAATCAGATGTATATGCTTTGTGGCTTGATCTAGCAAATTGAATTTTCTCTATGGATGGGTCTTGTTCCATTTTTAATTGGCTAACAGAAATCTAGCCAGTATCCCACTTCTGGCTCTTCAATCAGATGATGAGTTGTGTTTATAGGGGAAATTCAATGGGTCCAAGGAAGTAGCACAGGTGCTCACTTAGGCCTGGAGATGCTCATTCCCAAGGAATCCAGCCTAGCCAGCTTAACCTTCTGGAGGGCTTAAGAGGAGTCCAGCCTACCCAGTTTAAACTCCTGGGTGGCTTAAAAGGAATCTAGCCTAGCCAGGTTAAGCTCCTGGGGGGGGGGGGACTTAAAAAAGGAATTTAGCCTAGCCAGGTTAAACTCTTGGGGGTCTTAAAAGGAATTCAGCCCAGCCAAAATGCCTGCTAAAGTCTTAGACTCTAGTTTTTACTCCTTCTATCTGTAAATTAGAACCCAGGTTCTTTTCAGCTTCAGATTGAAGAGGACTTATTTAAGTACACTAATTTAGACTCTGAGTCTAGAGAGGGTCAGTTATCCTAAGGTAGTACTTTGTTAGTCAGTCACCTGGAGATATTAGGAAAAGGCTCCAACAACTCCAACTAGGCCCACAAATCAAAATAAGCCAATTGATTGATGAAGCTTATTCTGTATTCAATAGCCATGAATAATTAGAGTACAATTGAGAACTGAATAAAGAAAGGAGGCAGATTAAAGCCATGCTTGCTCTATTTGGTAAGGCTCTGACAAAAGCCCACAACTCTTTGCAAACCTAAATTAATCCAAAGAGTGACAGAAGCAACTCAGAGTTCTTCAAGTGCAAGGAAACAGAGCATCAGGCAAAGGAATGCCCTTGGAAATGACCTAGCCTCTGTTCAACCTGACAGAACATGGGAGAAGGCCCATGGGATTGGAAGAGAGACAGCCCTCATTCCTGGAGAGGGATGAAGTCATTCCTTACCATGGTGGCAAAGAAAGAAGATCCAGACAGTGAATGGTAATGCTGTCTAAGGCAGCCTACAAGAGTCCTGCACAAGAATCTCATAATTACTTCACAGGAACCTTGGATAACTTTAGATGTAGCAGGAAAACAGGTTCCTCTGTGATACTGGTGTGACTTATTCAGTTCTAGTTTTTTATTAGGGGGAGCTTTTTAAAGTGAGTTAACCAGAACCCCACCAATAGCCTGCCCCTGAACTTTACCCCTTTTTCTCCCTGGACTGCTTGCTCAAAGTGATAAGTTAATGATCACCTAGCTTACCTTGTGGTTAAGAACAAAGGACAGGACATGCTATACTGAGGCCCTAACCATAAAGATAGGAATTTCCTGCCAGATCCCCAAAATTGGATTTTAATCTAACTTGCAATCTACTTCTGTACCCCTGTGCTTGCTCAAAGATAAGATCATGAAATTCTATTGTTTGTTTTTTCCCTTTAAAATCTGGGGTTCCCTCCTTGATCTGTACCAAGGAGTGTGGGAGCTTGAGCTCATCCTTGGTAGCCAGCTATTAAAAAGACTCCTTTAATTTGGACATTTTTGTACTGATTTTTTTTCGCTGAGACAGCTATAACACTTTTATCCTATTGTAAGTTGTGGGCCTTGAGGGAGTTAACGGGACAGCTTTTTTTAAACCCCTATTCTGAACTGCTATTGGGAAGATTTCTTTTTCCAAGCTGCTTTTATGATGATACTGGAGTGCCCCAGGCCAATAATTGGAAGAGATATACTCTTCCTACTCAGGGCCACTCAGGTACTCAAACCTCTGGCAATTAATGTCCTCATTTCTAAAGGCCCAGACAGTCTGACCCCATGGACTCCCATGTCTCTTCCAAGAGTAGATCTTCAATCATGGTAAGATCACACCCCAGTGAGGCCACTCTAGTAGTCATTTAGCTAAGGGACTCTAATCCATATACTCACAGAAAACAGTATTTCCTTTAAAAAAGAAGCTAGACTGGAGTTAAAGCCTATTATCTATAAATTATTGGCTACAAGATTACTTTTGTTATATCAGACCCTGCACAACACACCCATTTTACCAATGCTCAAGCCATCAGGAAAATATTGTCTAATACAAGATCTCACAACTCTATTAACCAGTAATTTTGCCATTAAGATACAGAAAATACCTTGCTAGAGTCATTTCTTTAGGGTAAAGCCCCTGAGTCACTAGAATACAAAGGACAACAAACTTCATACACCTGTAAACCAATAAATGACCTCAGGTTTCTTTTCAGAAAAGAAAACACCATTCAATCTGGTGAACCAGATAATTAAACAAGTTTGATCCCTCTAAGTGAACTGTGCAAATAGTCTTGCTATTTTCTGGTTTACTACATTCAAGGTTCATGTTCCAAGTTATAAAATGACATCATTTGGGTATTTTCTGTTTCTTTTGGGATCATCCTGGATTATTCAAAAAATGTCTCTAATAGAGATAATAAATAACTACCTACAAGAGACCAAAGCTAATTGCATCTTTCCCCTGTTATCAACAGCCACCTAAGAACTTGACAGATGGCCTAGACAAACTTTCCCAGAGTATTCCCTTCCTTCAAAACCAGAAAGACTTACTAGCAGCAGTGGTGATAAAACATCTCAGGGGACTAGATTTCCTAACAGCTGAGACAAAGGGGCTCTGTTTGTCCCTAAACAAGAAATGCATTTCCTTTCTCAAAGGTCTAAAATAGTAAGAGACATGACACAAAAACTTGCTGGATATGCTTCAAAAATTCATAAAAGTCTATTTGAATCATGGATGCCCTGGCCATATATCTGAAATTGGGGATCTGGGCTACTATAATGGACATGGCATTTATTGATGCTTTCCACAGCCTTACTATTTAGATCTTACATACTTAATATGTTGCTCAAATTTGTTTCTTCTTGTTTGCCAGCTGTCAAACTACTGGTGGTGACCGTAATTAAGGTCAGAAACTGCTCCTCTTCCACAGTTAATCAAGAAATCTTTGAAAGAAGGGCTCAGCTCCCTTGAACTCCTAGATCAATCAGGGCGAGAGTTCCTTGGTCCCTTCATAGGTAGAGCCAATGCTTCTATTCAGCTATAGAAGAAGTAACTTTCTCCTTCAATTCCCCTAAAAGTTTTTCTGGGACAAAGGCTCTCAGAGGGAAATAGTACAATTAGACACAAAGGAGCTCAGAGACCTACTCCTTTTCCTCTGCTGCACCACTCTAAAGATTATCTATGGTTCTATAATCCTAAAAAAGGGAAGTAGAGTGAGTCACTCCCTTCCCTTCATTCAACCATAAACACAACACCACCCTAATTATTATCCAGGTTTAAACTTAGGAGGATTTGAGGCTTGAGGCAGTGGACTATTGACACCAGTGAGACAGTGGGAGGCACCTAGGATCAGAGGTGTCTGACCATTTGCATACTAGAAGCTTGAGTTTTTGAGTCCCTTTTTCCTCTTCATCTCTCTGCCTGTTCTTGGTGCTACCATCTCATGATGTTGAATAAATAAAGCTACTTACTACATACTATGAGGTGTACACAAGAAATTTGTTGCACACAAGAACCTGGACTATTTTGGGCCCAATCAATTGTAACAGACCCACTCTATGACACATCTTAAATGGAATAGTCTAATAATATTTAATATCCTTGATGATAATTATGGAAACCTACTTGGGGTTTAAAAGTATTGTATTGTATACAAAAAATATATTATACAGGTGGGCAACCCATTTTCCAGTCCCCTTTCTGCCTCTCTTAGGCAGAAGCTTTCGTTCTCTCAATAAATTTTTCCTACTCTTTGCCTCCATTGTTCCTAGAACTCATTCTTTGAATTTAGAGAACACGAACTCATGTTTTGGATATCTAGTAGGTTTGGGAGTTACATCTCTTCCCTCTGTATCATTTTGGAGGTCTTCCACTGAAATTACTGGTCAGAGGGCAGAGAAACAGAGCTGGTCCCAGCACCTGGAAGGAAGGTCCCTCACCACCATTTCACATTCCTAGGGCAGAGAAGGTGAGCAAGTCCCAGCACCAGGAAGGAAGCTACACTGCCAGCATTCCATGCTCCTAGGGCAGAGAAGGTGAGCCCCACAGGCACCAGAAGCACCCTCCCTTCTAAATGAGAAGACACATAAACAAGCCTCAAAAACAGACTTCCAGATCACCTACAGCAACCCCAAAGGGAAATCAGATGGAACAATCTGATACTCAACCACCTGGACTCCCTGAACTGGCAACAAAAGA